>JAYJMB010075784.1:0-22935 GCA_036873735.1 Pouteria campechiana
CACAATTCTTCTGATGTACACGGCAAGTGTAATTATTTGAGGAGAAATCAATGATAATGGAATATCCTTTGGTATTTACCGAAGGAGACCAGTCCCGGTCATGACGTTCTGTTCGCATTCTGTTTCTTCCTCATTATTTACTATGCCTGATCTGACTTCTTGAGCGCGTTCTCTGGACCGCTCGAAACAACCCCATAAGCTTATTTTTTATATTCCCTCTCTACTAATATAGATAACTCTATCCACTTGGATCAATAGGTTTTTGTTAAGCTTTTAACGGGGCCTTGGGTTTGGCTAATAAAGAAAGAGATAAGGATTTCACAAAGTTAGAGATCATAAATGAATACATATGAACATTCACTCTTTTGACACATTTTTCTTGTATTTTTTCTTTCTTTTATATTTTTTTATGGTTTGCATTACTACCACACCCCTAAACTTGTTTTCTTTTCTGTTCATTAGGATGTGATGCCCCCCAGTTGAAGGATAAATCCTCACAGATTTCTTTTCTTTTATCCCTTTTTTCTCTTTTGGCATTCTTCTTTTAATACCCTCAAACTTATCTTCCTTTGTTATCTCAGACTTATCCAACAACCATGTGCATAACGTGTCTTTTAATAGGTTAAGCATGGTTTTTCAAGCTCAAAGGATCTGAATGATGAGGCTAAAGAAAGAAAAGTCAAATGGTAGTCTTTCATATGCTTTCATATGTTATTCTTTCATTAAGGCTTAATGGGGACACTAGTGATAGTGATGTACTAGGTTAGCGTGAAAGGCCCAAACTGATCAAAAAATACCTAAATCATTTCTAAATAAATATGTTATCATGAAATTCTTTTTGAGGGATAATCAAACAAGTTCTAGCATGCTCATGTCAACCAAAATATGTCACTAAATTTACAACATCATCAACTAATTCACATACACTTTACATGATCATAGTATAAGGTGTTCAATAAGAATTTTCATTATTCATGAAAAAGAAAGAGAGAATCCATTAATACAACCTATTTAATTTCAATATTTTTGCATAATTGCTTTCGAATTCCTTAGCTAAGTCATCAAAAGTGAAGCTCATCTAAAAACTATACTTAAATTAAAAAAAAGGTCCAAAAAGTGAAATGAAAATCCCCACTCCCAAACTTAACCAAAATATTATCTTCAATGATAAAAAAAAAATATAAGGTGGAAAGAAACTTTTTTATGAGGGAATACTCTCCTCTGATGCTAGATGAAAGTTGATTTTTATGCTCTACATATTTCCTCAAGAAGGGATCATCTGAGATCATGAAAACCAACAAGAACCAAAGCAAATATAAAACAAAACAAAAGCAAAAGGAACTAAAAATCTTAAGAGAGAAAGGAAGAAAAGTAGTTCTAATTTATAGTCTTTAGCTTAATTTTTAACCACTACTTGAGGTTTTGAAGTAGATCATTTCTTTCTGGTAGTCAATTTCACCACCCCAATAGTGTCTATACTTTTGTCCATTCATTTTAAATATCTCCACTAATATATCACATTTAATTCTTATCTAATGCATACTAAATGCAAGGTTGCTCCCCTTAATGTCAACCAATGTTCAATTGAAGGCACATTTTCTCTCTCGTAGTACTCTCAACAATGTTTTCTCTTCTTCAGAGGTTAAGTCCAAAGCAATAATCACTAGAAGAGAATTATTCTTACCATGCAATACATGTTTGAGATTCTAAGGCAGTTGCTTCAACTCCGGTTATGGTGGTGTGATGATTGATGGTGTCAATTTGGGGTTAAATTACAACCCTTCCTTAGTCACATTTTCTTCATTAATTTGCTCTGCACCATCTACTTCTATTTTGAACTCTTTGGTCTCTTCATCTTCCACATCATACTCCTTGCTAGTCAAGACTAGCTCCAATTTTTTTGTTGTTTCTTCCTACATAAATTTGGAAAAAATAAGTCCAACTCATCAATCTAAAAACAACCAATGAAATCTGCAGGTAAAGCTAAAGAATTATAAACAAAAAACTCTATAGTCTCATCTAAAACCATCATTTCCAGTCTCAACTAAAACTATCATTTCCAGTTTTTCATGCTGAACATCAATTATTATTTTTTTGTAGCGGCCATGAGTGGCCGCCCCAAAATAATGGGCACCTCTCTCTGGAATCACCTGTCTCTCCATATCTAAAATAATGAAATCTACAAGAATAATCAATTTGTCAATCTAAAATAAAATATCTTCTACAATACCTCTAAGATATTTAACTGATCGATTTGCATGTTGTAAAGACATAGTAGTGGATTTCAATTCCTCCAAACCAAGTTGCAAGTACAATGAATAAGGCATCAAATTATTTCTAGCACCTAAATCTAACATTGTCATTACCTTTTTCAAATCTCTAACTGTAATTGTAATATTAAAACTACTTAGGTCCTTTAGATTTTGTGAGAGATTGGTTTGTAGTACTAGACTTGCTACTTCTAACACTATCACCTTTTCATTCAACTCATACTTACACTTTCTTATTTTCAATTCCTTCAAAAACTTAGTGTAAGCTGGCATATTATTAATCATGTTGAGCAAAGGTAAGTTAACATTAACTTTAGAAAGAATATTAAAGATCTTAGAAAATAACTTATCTACTTTGCTCTACTTCAAACGTCTAGGAAATGGGCCTGACGAATCATATGGAAGTGGTAGTTTGTAGTTGATTGGAGGATCTCAAATTGGGAACAAAGCTCTCTCGATAATTATTTCCTCCTCTAACTTCTTTGTCTCCTTTTCGACACCCACAAAAACATTAAATTTGTCAGCCCCACATCATCAACTTTGTTATCTACAATCTTACCACTTCTTAATGTTGTGATCACTTTAGCTTGCTTAGGCTGATTTGGTAAATTTCCATGGACATAACTCTAAATTGCTTTTGCAATCTACTCCATTTATATCTCTATTTTTTTTACCAAAGCCTTAATGTCCTGGAATCTCATTTCATTATTGTGCTATTGAGTTAGGCTTCTCTGGATAAAACTTTGCAAAGTTTCTTCCAAGGTGGACTTCTTTTGTTGAAATGAAGTTCCAACTTGGTTTGGATTCTGATTGTTGTTTCATGAGAAATTTGGATGACTCCTCCAACTAGAGTTATAAGTGTTCAAGTATGGATCATTGCAAGGTTGCTGGTTGTTGAAGTTCATTATGTTGGCTTGTTTTGAAATACTTGCAAAACTCTCACCAAAAGAACAAGTATTGTGTGAATGACCAGAATTACTGCAAATAGAACATACCTCACTAGGAATAGATTATTTTTGGTTCATCATCATGGAGTACATCATTTTCATCTACTTTGCAAGCTCTAACACCTGTATAGAAACTTCAGTATTAGAATTCACTTCGTACATACCATTAGTCTTACCTCTAACACTTTTTTTCTGTGAATTTGCCCCAAACATCTCATACAAATCATAGGTTTCTTCTAGGTTATTTTCTCCCATTGCTCTTTCTGCAGCATTATCAACCATAGCTTAGCATGGTTGTGTTAGTCTATCATTAAAAAAATGGTTCAGTAACTCTAAAGGATACCAATGGTGAGGGCATTGGATAAGTAGTAGTTTAAATCTCTCTCAAACCTAATGGAATGCCTCACCTTCCATTTGAGCAAAGGTTGCTATCTTACCTTTCAATTTTGTAGTTTTCGCATAAGAGTAAAATTTACCTATGAATTTATTATAATTTGCATCCTAAGTGCTTATCGAACCAAAATTTAATGACATAAACCAAGTTTCTATTGCATCCTTCAAGGTATATGAAAAGCATCTTATGCACAACTGATCCTCTAAAAGTCCCTAAGAGGGAAATGTTTGAATAGTTTCATAAAAATCACACATAAAAGATAAAAGATCTTTTATAGCAACATCATGAAAAGAGGGAAGCAAATTAAAATATATATGTTTGAGCTCCATTATCATCTAGGACAATGCATGAAGGTGATATACTAATAGTAGGATGTGCAGATTCATTCATCAATTATTGTGCTTGTTAAGCCACATTGTTTTCCATATTCTCTCCCATTTATTCTTCTTTCTGTTTAGATTCAACTTTATCCTCTTCTATCTCACTTGTGCTCACTCTCTCTTTCTAAACTTTGTTAAGGCAATCATTGAAAGACACTAACTTAGGGTTGAGTGATCATCTTCCATGCATTCAAAACTCAAAAGAAAGAAGCAAAAATAAAATAAAAAGAATCCTAAAAAATTTCTAACTAAATTAATCAAGTTAATTTGAAATCAATTCCCCAACAATGATGCTAAAAACTTGATGGTCAAATTCTAATTCCTTATAAGTGCACAAGTATAGCGAAGTATAGTTTGCAAAAATAATGATCGATCCCACAAATCAAACTAATTCAAATTAACCTAGTTACTATTAATTGAATAATTCTAAATCCATGAAATGAAAAATAAACTAAGTAAATCAAAATTTAAAGATATCAAAAAATAACTAGAATAATGAATAAAGAAAAATTAACTTTACAAGATGCAAGATTCTAGGGTCTGATTTCTGTATCTTATTGTTGGGTTTGAAGTAAAATTCATAACAAGGAAATGAAGGTTAATGGATCGGATTAAACATATGTAACTTGGATCTTGATACAAAGCATTTGAACGTTGCTGTCATCAAGCCACCAAAAATTCTGCTTGGAATGATGATATCCTCTTACAATGCACAAAAAGAAATGCATTTGCATTCTAGCCAAAGCTGATGGAGTCTTTGTCCATAAATGAAAAAAAGGTCCTTGCACAAACCAAAGAGGATTGGGTGAAGGTTCGCGAACACGTGTAGCCAGAAATCCCAAGCCATTTTTTTAGCTTGCCTATCTATGCAAGCAAGGAGGCACTGAGAGCTCTCTACTAGCACAGTTGAAGTAGCAGAGCTAGATAAGGTGCAAATGTGCAAGTAAGGCCTGCCAAACTACACATGGCATGCTTCGGATAAGTGTTGTGGTCGCAACATGTATTTTTTGTCTCCATATACTACAAACAAGGCAAAAAAGTCCTGTTGTTGATGTGGTAATGTGATCAAGAAACCAACTATACAAAGCCCAACTGCAGGAGAGACATTACTAGCAGACTATGCAATTGATGTTGTTTAAATCGAAAACGTGCAGTCAAGTTGTTCATTGGGGTTGAGGTTAACCTGTGTAGCTTAAGTTCATGTTGGTCCCATAAGGTATATACCTCAAGAGGGGAGGGGTAAATTGAGTAATTAAAAATTATGGCCAAATGAAATTATTATGTTGTAAAGAGATGGAAGTCAATTTGTGAAGCACAAGGTACATGAGATTTTTATAGTGGTTCAGCCCAATTTGGTGCCTACTCTAGTCTCTAAGTCAACTTCCCTTGTTGCGCTCAAGTTCTACTAACACAGGTTGGTTTTCCATGAACTTACCAACAAACTCATACACTAGTTTTCCAAGCTCACCAGAAACTCACTAGTTTGCAAGATCACTAGTAAACTTATAAAATGTGGTTTTCCAAGCTCACTACCAACTCACTGGTTTCAAGGATCACCAGCAAACTTATACAATGAGGGTTCTCTAAGCTCACCACCAACTCATTGATTTCTAAAATCACCAGCAAACTTATGCACAACAAGTCTCTCTACTTGTTAAAGTAGATGATCTGCAAGATAATTATACAATGAGTTGTCGCTTTGGTAGGTTGATTTGTAAGCTAATAAAATACAGATGGAATAGATATTTAGTGATAAGCAAAGGATATCAAAACTCGAGAGATGGGATGATGATGTGATCCTAAGTACAGGATTTCCTATTAAGCACGTGGAGATTGAATATCTTAGAAGAAGGGAACTTTTCTTGAAAGTAGATGCTCAGTAGTACTCGTTGTTCTCCTTCCAACATTGTTGCGCCACCTTCATATCATCCTGTATATTAGCCGTTAGTGATAGATGACTTTCTAAATGAAGAAGATCGTTCTGATTATCTCCCTTTGAGAAAATATGTCTTCTAATTGATTTGTATCACTTGGAAAGTCTGTAACGTCATAGAAAGGGTCTTTTAAGTTCATTCCCTTTGAGGAAAAAAGAGAGGTATGGTTAAAGACACAACTTCTGAGAATAGAGTTGTTGATAGAAAGAAGAATGCTTCGTATAAATTTCTTTGTCTTTGGATAATTCTCTTCTTCTGAAGTTAATGTTTTCTGCTCATGTCAACTTTTGAGAATAGAATTACTGACAAAAAGGAGAATGCTTCATTTGAATTTCTTTCTATCTTTGACTAATTCACTTTTTCTAAAGTTGCATTCTGCTATCTCGCCCAGTATTTGTCTGAGGTTCTTTAGTTTGCCTTAAATTAGCTTTAGTTAAACTTTCTTTGAGTAGAGAAGAAAGAGTCATTTTCATCCGGGCACACTACATTTCATTTACTTGAAGTAAGTTTTGGACAATCAATTGAATTATGACTTTGTCCAAAGTTAATTTTAGACAAACTTTACTCCACTTTTCTTGGTACTACTTTGTCTAAAGTGCATCTTTTTCTTTTAAATTTGTCCAAGATATCTCCCCTGTGGCTTCAGATGAAGTCTTCTTCATTCTGTTTTGTCTGTGGCTTTATAAATTTGTCCGAGGAATCTGACTTGAGCCTTTGGGTGAACTTTTTCTTCACTCTGCTTTGTTTGTGATTGATTTGGACAATCTTCAGATTGCTGACAAACAACTGTTGATTAGAATTATGAGATGCAACTTTATCCTTTGGCATTTGTCCAAACAAGAAGTTGTTCATGTTTAGCTAAAGCAAGTCTTTGTCTTGGATTGAATTTTTCTGAAGAAAGACTTCTGCAATAGTTGAGGTTTCGTCTGCAGTATCTTTGAAGGATATTTTGAAGGGCTTTGATGCCATAGCTTCAAATGTATTTTGTAGCTTTAGAAATCGTTTTATCATCTCCGTGCTACTGTTGGGCATTTACATTTTTCTCCATTATAGTGGATATGATATATTCTTATACACCCTATCCACTAGGCTTGAATTATTTCCTTGATATATTATTTATTACTGCACACTTGGGAACAATAGTCAGTACCTTAACTGTTCACTCATATATTTTTATTCATCATCAAAACTTGGCTGTTTACCTCAATTATTATTTGAATTGTGCCAGGTTAGGAGGTTCGATTCAGTAGTTCATGCTAGAATTTAACCCATGCAACTAGAGAGAACAAACATTATTTCTCATCTATGTAGATCGAATAGCAATAGGGGGTTGTCTTTTGTGCAATTGGCATATGAACCAATGGGTATAGGTTTTACCCACGCAGTTAAAGCTTGGGCAACAGGTTTTGATCATGTAGTCGAAGTAATCCTCTACCGTACAGTTGAACCTATGTGGAACAGATGCAGACCCGGGCAAACAAGTTGCTACCTATGTAGGTGAAATGCAGCCCATGCAGTTGAGAAGCTAGTAACCTATGCAGCTAGCAAACCATGCAGTTGAGGTATACACAGCCAGCCAGTGCAGTTGACTCCGAACATAAGCAGTGTTGTTGAGATAGGTTAGGACTCAAGTCATACACTCTTCAATCTGCAAAGTTATCTACATGTGCAGCCAAGAACGGTATTCATTCACATGATAAGCCTTGATACATGTCTACCCATGCGAGTAGAGATTGAATAAGTGATAGGCTAATTTGTAAAAATTCTTACTAGCACTAGCACGGTCACATGAAATCCATCTATCTAGTGGCAGATGAGTAAAAAGTATAACCAACTAGAACAAATCCTATCCATGTAATTAATATTCTCCACTATTAGGATTTCATCTATGTGGATTGGGTGGTACATGCATGTTGAATATTATCTCCACCGTTGGAATGGCTCATTCCTAATGAGAAGTCAAGTCGTGTAGTTAAATCTGCACCCAAACAGCATAAGTTACTTACACAGTTGAGAAATACACACTGATGAGGCAATGTTAAAGGCAGTAGATAGGTGGATTAAAGGCATCCAAGTTTGTTATTTTTTTACCCATAGAATGGCAGCTGTGCATTGGAGTTTGCTGAAATTATTAATCTACTTTCTAGCAAACTATATCTAGAATGCCCAAAGTTTAATCTATGCTGACCTAAACTTTACAATGATAAAAGATAGACCATCCTAATTGGTTGCCAGAGTGATTTTTCAAATATATTATCTATCCTCTAAAAGGAGAAGCAAGTCGTCAACCACTCCCTGATAAATACCAAAAAGTCAACATTGCTTTATGTAAAGTTATGCAACATGGGCCCATCCTAGGACTTGAATTGAAGTGGAGGCTCATTGCAATAATATAATAATGGAAGTGGAATTTTTACGTGCATCTCCACTTGTCTAAGTCAATTCTAAATAATAAATTTGGAAATCATACATGAAAGGTGCAAAAGGTTGTATTGGCAAATTTTATTTTATGCAAGCTACCCATGCATTGCTCAAATTAATTACATGGTACCTACATTAGATGTGCATACCATCAATTGGATTCCAAAAATACCATCAAGAGTGCAAATGGAGAGGGGTTTCCATAATTACCCTAGGAGTGCAAGTGAAGTGGGCATTTCAAAAATGCCGTACGTGTAATTGAACTCCAGTTTCCAAAAATACCCTAGGAGTGCAACGAGACTCTTGTTTCCAAAAATGCCTCTAGGAGTGCAAGAGAATTAGGCATTCCAAAAATGTCCCTAGGAGTGAAGCCAGACTCTAAATTCTAAAAATGCCCCTAGGAGTGCAGCCATACTTTATTTTCTAGAAGCGCCCCTAGAAGTGCAATTGAACTCCAATTTTCAGAAACGCCCCTAGAAGTGTAATCAAGTTCAAGCCTATAAATACCCTATCTCTCCCTTCTTACCTAAGAAAGAATTATGGATTGAAGAAGCTTGAGGACTCTTCAAGAGAAAAGTGTCTCCCTTAACACCGGTGGCCAAAGCCCACTCATAATTGTTCACTGTAAATCATACCGCAAGTGTGCGACATCAAATTTTGTAATTTAGTGATAAGAGGGTTGTAGTATCCCTAGGGATTATGTATTTTAATTATCACTAGCTATTGTTTTAAATAATTCTAACTTTATCTGGATGACCAAAAGATAAATAATTGAATGATAAATAAAATGGATAGCTTTGAACAAAATAAATCAAGGTATGAAAACTCTAGAGGATTGATTTCATTTATGCTTCATTCATCGTGTTCTCAACATATAACTGATTGATCATTGCATTGGTTTATAAATCAAGAATGCAACAACACTCAACTCTCTCTTTCAAGTGCCAAGTTAAGTATCTATTCCTAACATTTTAATTTTGATATCCCTATAAAAATTAGAACTTTAGGAGTGCATTAAATTCTAGGATTCTCAAGAATGATTTCATAAAGCCTAGAATCTCTCCCAAGTCATTTATGAATTTATATTGTGATGCTTAGATCCTATTTGGGGTTACCTTTTCCAAGTGTCAAAACCTAAATACATTATCATTCAATAGATGAACAATCAATTAAAGGAGTTAAACACCAAACATTACAAATAAACCAAATGCAAGATAAATCAAGCAATTCATTGATTAATCCATGAAATTCATATAAAATCCATCTCCCCTCTAGAATGGGAAGATTAGCTACTCATGATGAAGCATAAATCAACAAAATAATCTTTCAACATCATCAAAGTTTAGATCCCCCAAATAAAATCCAAGATACAAAGAAAAAAAGTAATAGAAATAAAGAAAGCTTAAAATCTCCCCCTTTTAGCTTAACTTCCAATCCTTGAAATCAATCTCCTTTGCTTTGATCTTCAATTTTGATCTTCTCTTCTTCAAAGCCTCAGAAAAGAACTCTAAAAACTCTAGCAAAGACTTTCTAAAATCCCCAACAAAAGAACCCCAATAAGCCCTCTAAAACCAGGTTTTATATTGCAAAGTCGGGGAGCAAAAATCTCCACAACGCAATTCATGAGTGTCGACGCCACAATGCCAAAGTTACTAGTTGCTGGATGTGATCTTCGATTGAGTTGGGTGCCACAACACCGGCCTTACTGCCCACTTTCCTGGTTCTTTTGCTTGGGTCCATTCTTGCCTTTCTTGAGGCTTCCCTTGTACTTCATTTTTATTTATATTTAGCTCCATTCTTCCACTCTTCAATGTACCTAGAAAAACATACAAAATATATGAAATGCATACAAATTTTCAAGGATCAACAAGCAAATAAGCTTGTTCAATACTAGATATAGGTGAATAAAATTCACTTATCAAATTCCCCAAAACTTACTCATTTACTCATCTTCGAACAAAATACAAAGCACAAACTTCTAGAATAAACACAAACACAACATTGATCAAGTTCATTATCCAAAGACCTCAAGAAGATTAACATAGCTTGGAAAGAAACATTGGAATGTCATTCATGTCTAGAATTCCAACATGAACCTCATCCTTTCTACCTTAAATTCCTTGGTGCATGTGTAAAGAGTTATAGACATTTCATTTTAAATCACTTCATACTTAGATTAATTTATACAATTAAGAAAAACATATTCAACGCAACCCCTAAGAATTCACAAATTAGGAGAGAGACTATAATAGATAAGCATATGATATTTTACTTTCTTTCTTTCATCTTTATTCTTCTTATTTCCTTTTAATGGGTTATATTACTATCACATTCCTTATATTTATTTTCTTTTGAACTCTTGGGATCGTGATCCCTCCAAATTTTTGGGTAGTATTACTATCACACCCCCAAACTTATTTTCTTTTCACTTCATGGAGATGTGATTCCCCCAATTAAATGATGAATCTATATACATGCTTTTCTTTTTGAATCTACTATTCATCTCAATCACTAATTACAATGAATTATAGAGTTCAATTGAAATATGCATGCTTAGTTTTCTAACTGATGTTAAGTACTCAATGCATTCAAAAGAAATGACTATGTGATCAAATGTGTAAGGAATCTAGGATAAATTAAACAAGCACTCTAGTCAAGCCCATAGACTATTTTGACATCCATCATTTTCTTCCCAAGCCATTGTTAAAACATTCAATTCACATCATTGGTCTCCTATAAGAACTTTGATCAATGCTCAAAATATTTTTTTCAAAAACATAATCACAATCACACATTAAACAAAAGTATAAACAAAACAAACATTGAACACAAACAAAACATCAAACAGACACACAAAACATAAATAAGACTCCCCCTTCCCCCCTCCCCCCCAAAAAAAAATAAAAAAAAAACTTAAAACAAACATTGTTCTCAATGTGAAAAATAATGAACATGGGCAGAAAGAAACTCCCTTGTGAAAGAATATGCTCCTTTGATGATGGATAAAGGTTGCTATTAATGGTGTATTTAGCTTATTGGAGGGTCACCAAATATCTAGAAAATAAACTAAAGATTAAATTGATAAACTAAACTAAACTAATGAAAATAAACAAAAGAAAGAGAAAATGTGAAAACTTGGGTTGCCTCACAAGAAGAACTTTGTTTATAGTCTCGGATCAACTATGGTTTTCCTTATTCATTGAAATGAAATTTGGCTTTTTGGTGCTCCGATTCTTTGATTCTTCGGAATGGCTTGTGGATTTTTTTTCTATACACCCTCCTATGTTTTCATTGACTTTTTGGACTAATCTTCAAAAATATTGATATTCACTTCTTCATCTTGGATATGTTGTGACTTTTCTTTCTCTATATCTGTAAAATAAGAAGACCCAATCCCTGAAGAGAATGAATTATTACCCAAATTTTCATATCATAAAGAAATGGGCAATTACTTCAATTCTACTCCGGCTTTTATTTCCTTTTCTGATGATTCCATTTCCAGTGCTTTCTTGGTATCGATTTTTCCTTTTAATGATGTTTCCAAGGTGAGGACATGCTTCATAGCTTCTTCCTCTCTCTCTCTCCCTCACTCTCTCTCTCCTTGAGTTGCATCCTGGTTTCCTACCTCTGAGAAAGGTTATGGCTCTCCTTGCATCTTTGGTGGTTCAAGTTCTCTCTTGCTCCTTAGAGTTATGGCATTGCAATAGTGTTGCTTGGAAAATTACCCCTATTTAAGTTGTTAGAAGAACCTACAATCTGCCCTATTTGCATCTCTAAAGACTTGATAGAAGCATTAATGTTGCTTATTGTTGCTTCAATGTTATCAAGTCTCACTTCATTGTAGCCTTGTCTGAATCTCATTCACAAAAGTGTTCATGAGGTCATCGAGGGATGGCTTCTTCTACTCTGGTGGTTGAGATTAGTGTGGAGGTTGGAACCTAGAAGGATGGTTCATTGTGTTCCTTGTATTGTCGTAATGAAAATTTTCCTGATTCCTCCAATTTTTGGGATAATATTGGTTTTGAGTGTTGTTTCCCATGAAATTGTTGTAGCCCTTATTGTTAACGCAGTGCACTTCGTCTCTGCTTGGATTTGCAATTGTATACACCTCAACTGGTAGAGAAGAAGATGATCACTCTCCTACAATAGACACTCCCTTGGATGTGAAATTTGCAATGGCCAATTAGTGTGTTAAGGATGACATCTGTGCAGTCAAGGCTATAATCTAGTCCACCTCAAGACAACCCGCAACCTTTCTCACCATGTTTCTCTCATTTGGCCATTGGAATATATTTGAAGTCATATCTTCAAGCAGTTGTATGCATCACTTTCTTGGCCATTAATGAGCTGTAGCATCTACTATTGTTCTTGTCTATCTATCAACCCATTGTAGAACAATTGAATCTGTAGTCAGTCTAGAAAACCATGTTGTGGACATTTTCTAAGCAGATCCTTAAATCTCTCCTAGTACTCATAAAGTGGCTTGAAGTCCATCTATTTAAATTGTCCAATCTTATTTCTCAGTTGAGCTATCTTGGCTAGAGGAAAGAACTTTGCCAGGAACTTCTCTATCATCTCTTCCCATGTCGTTATGCTCCCTGGTTGTAAACTCTGTAACCAACCTCTGGCCTTATCTCTAGGTGAGAATGGGAAAAGCCTCAATCGAATGGCATCAACTAGTACTCCATTCATTTTTACTGTGTCAATGATTTCTCGAAATATAACTAGATGGGTGTTAGGGTCTTCACTAGTGATACCCTAAACTAGTTCTGCTGGACCATGTTAATGAGCGATGGCTTCAACTCAAAGTTATTCGCATTGATGGCCAAACAAGTGATACCAGAGTAGTTCTCATTCACCATCGACCTGAAATAATCTCTGATTGCTCTTTGTTGTGGTTACCCATTTTGTTCTACTCTCATCTGGTGTTGTTCTGGTTCATCCATTGCTCTTGTTTTTGTTTGCTTTGCATTTCAAATTTGTCGCAGTGTTCTCTCTATTTCTGGATCCAAAGGAATTAGATCAGAATTTCTATAATCTTGCATACACTTCTATAAGAACTAAAGAAATTGAATTTACATAATAAAAATAAAAGAAAAAAGATTCAATAAAAGAAAATACAAATTCAAGTTAAAGATAAAACTATCCATTAACAATATTATCAAAAAATCAAAATAACGTCAATCCTCAGCAATAGTGCCAAAAACTTGTTCACTGCAAATTAGACCACAAGTGTACGATGTCAAATTTTGTAATGTAATGATGAGAGGCTTGTCGTATCCACAAGGATTGTGTATTTTAATTTATCACTAGCTATTATTTTAAATAATTCTAACTTTATTTGAATAACCAAAAGATAAATAATTGAATGACCAATAAAATGAATAGTTTTGAACAGAATAAATTATGGTATGAAAACTCTAAAGGATTGATTTCATTAATGCTTCATTCATGATGTTCTCAACATATTACCAATAGATCATTAGATTGGTTTATAAATCAAGAATGCAACAACAGTCAACTCCCTCTTCCAAGTGCCAAGTCAAGTATCTATTCCTAACATTCTAATTTTTATATTCCTATAAAAATCAAAATATTAAGAATGCATTAAAATCTAGAATTCTTAAGAATGATTTCATAAAGCCTAGAAGCTCTCCCAAGTCATCTATGAATTTATATTATAATGCTTAGATCCTATTTGGGGTTACCTCTCTCGAGCGTTAAACCCTAAATACATTATCATTCAATAGATGGCCAATCAATTGAAGGCATTAAACACCAAACATCACAAATAAGCCAAATGTAAGATAAATCAAGTCATTCATTGATTAACCCATGAAATTCACATAAAATTCATCTCCCCTCTAGAATGGGAAGATTAGCTACT
Source organism: Pouteria campechiana (assembly GCA_036873735.1). NCBI lineage: Eukaryota > Viridiplantae > Streptophyta > Magnoliopsida > Ericales > Sapotaceae > Pouteria > Pouteria campechiana. The sequence continues at coordinate 14,234 of JAYJMB010075784.1, forward strand.
CATGATGGAGCATAAATCAATCAAATAATCTTTTAACATCATCAAAGTTTAAATCCTCAAAATAAAATCCAAGATATAAAAAAAAGAAAGCAATTGAAATAAAGAAAGCTTAACATCTTCCCCTTCTAGGTTGACTTCTAATCCTTGAAATCAATCTCCTTTGCTTTGATCTTTAACCTTGATCTTCTCTTTTTCAAAGCCTCCAAAAAGAACCCTAAAAACTCTAGTAAAGGCTCTCTAAAAACCCTAACAAAGGAATCCAAAAAATCCCCCAAAAACTAGGTTTTATAATGCAAAGTAGGGGAGTAAAAATTTTTGCTTGCAATTCATGAGCATCGGTGCCATGGCGCCAAAGTTGCTGGTTGCCGGATGTGGTCTTAGATTGAGTTGGACGCTGCGGTGCTGGCCTTGCTACCTCTTTCCTACTTATTTTGCTTTGGTCCATTCTCTCCTTTCTTGAGGCTTCTCTTGTACTTCCTTTTTATTTATATTTAGTTCCATTCTTCCACTCTTTAATGTACCTAGAAAAACATACAAAACATATAAAATGCATACAAATTCTTAAGGATCAACAAGTAGATAAGCTTGTTCAATACTAGATAGAAGTGAATAAAATTCACTTATCAGTAATTTCTCTGATGCCTGAGGGCACTCTGCTATAACCCCACCATGGTACACACGTGGGTCCCACCTATGCTATGGTAATGGTGGATCCTACATGATTAATGGACAACAGGATAATGCTGGATTGAACATTTAAATCACATTAAAATCTATTTTAACACTAATTAGACCCTATAAATGGCAAAGTTGCCCTTGGAAAAACTTATGAAATTAGGGAGATGATGACATTTTCTTAAATTAATTAAAAATTATCATTATTATTAGTGTTAATTATAATTAAGCTTAATTAACTCAAAGTATAATTAAGCTTAATTCAGGCAACCTGATTCTATGATCTCTCATAAGTTAAAAGCCGAGATCGCCCGCTTACAGTTTTTTATGAGATATTGAAAAATATCACCCATCCAATCATTCAAATGCCTAAGTTTAGGACCAGGTCACTATGTCATGATCCACCAAGTCACCACTCATCCAACCACTCAAGAGCCTAAGTATAGGAATAAGTCACTAAGTCATAACTCACCAAGTCACTGATTCATGACTCACCGAGTCAAACCTTAGCAAAACCATTTCAAATTAGGTAAACCTGGTTAATCTGGCCCACTCTTCCTAAACTTCTCATGGATAATTTGAGAAAGTTGACCAAAACTCAATCAACCTGACCCACTCTTCCTAAGCTTCCAATGGGCAATGTGAGAGAGTTGAACTAAATCTTAGTTATTCATTTTCTTTTGGTCTTTTTCAAGTCTAAACACAATAAAGATTACTTAGTATCGAGTCCTTCTAGGATTGAGTCGCAAATTACCTATTTTCTTTTGGTTTCTTTCAGGTTTTAACACAATAGAGATCACCTAGTCTTAAGTACTTCTAGCATATGCAAATTGGATTGCAAACTACTTATTTTGTTTTGGTCTCTTTTAAGTCTAAATGCAATAGAGATTACTTGGTCTTGAGTCCTTTCGGGATATACAAATTGGATCGCAAACTGCCTATTTTCTTTTGGTCTCTTTCAGGTCTAAACACAACATAGATCACCCAATCCTGAGTCCTTCCGGGATATGTAAATTGGGTCACAAAATATTTATTGTCTCTATGGTTTCTTATAGTTTAAATAACAGAAATTACAAAGTCTTAATTCCATCTAGGATATACCAATTGAATCAAAACACCCATTCTTTAGGTTGACCCAAATTCTAGTAACTCATTCTAGGGTCATGTCATCCTCTCTACCCATTAGCTTGAGGTGATGTCCTAACTATCAAGCCATCACCATGTGCTTGGCAATCCCAAAGGCAACACATATTTATTTTGAGAGAGTGTGTATTTTATTTTTGGGTCTGGGGTTGCATTATACTTTTTCTTTTAATCAATGGTTTTCTTCCATTATGGAGATGCAATTAAGACCACTTGGTATTTGGGATGTGAATATGCAACTTTTTCATGTACACAGTAAATGTAACTAATCAATGATAACAATAAAAATAAAAATTGTTTAATTCATTTCAATAAATGATAATTTTTTATGTGTTCTATTTTTGTTTTAGTTCCTCTTTTTATACTTATTACACCTATGTTGTTGGGATATTGGCTTCAATTTATTATCTTGATTTGTTCTATCTAATATATGATTATTATTGTTAGGCGTGCGGGTTTAAATCAAATATTTTCAATCATCGAATTACTTATGGCATGTAGTATAATTGAGATTAAAAATCCATTAAGGTTAGAAGAACTTTAAAGAACCAAGTTGACTAGTTTAGCATAAGGCGTATACCATAACTATCTATTCATTTATTTAAAAGAGCTATCACATGGTTTAGCATACGGCGTGTATCATAACCATATCTTATACGATCAATTCAATTCATAAAATTGGTTACCAAGCAATTAAATAAATCAAAAGATTATGTTAAACACAATAAATGAAACAAGATAATATTGAATTAAATAGCCAACTTCCTTAATTAACATAGAATATCTATAAGGGCTACATCATGACCCAAGAAAAGAAACTAGTTCATGATAAAAATAAAAGAAACACACTCCATAGTTTTCAACATCAAGAGATTTAAAAGAACTCTAAATATAAATCAACTTGATACTCCTTCTCCAAAGCTCTCTCACTCTCTCTTGGTTTCCCCTGCAAAAGCTCTTCTTTCTCAAAAGTTGCCTCCTTATTTTTGTAGTTGTTTTCCTCTTATATTAACTCCAATTAGGGTTATTTTACACCCCCATATGAATTTTCCAAGTGATTTTGCGCAAAAGACAATGAAATTTCTAAAAATATCATCCTTTCACACTAAATAGGCACTTTGGCTCCCAACTCCCTGTCCAATTGCACTACTTTCCAGCAACATTTGTGCTACGGTGCCCAACTTGGCGCAGTAGTGCTCAATAGTTAGTGTAGAAACTTGCTTCAGTATTTTATCCATAACTTTATCATCCGATATTAAAATCATGTGATTCTTAGTGCGTTGGAATGATAAGATGAATATCTACAACTTTTATGTTGAACACTTTCTCCAAAACAGCTTTTGACTATGCCAAAAATTGATTAAAAGTTAGTTTCTTTTTTTCAACTCCATTTTGTTTTAATGCCTAAAACACAATAAATCCATTAAGTGCAATATTTAATCAAATATGGATATAAATTAATTAAATAATATCAATTAAAGACTAAAATATGTGAATTTAGGTATATAAATGTGATAAATTATGTGCTTATCAAGCACACAATTGAGCACATATGTAGCAATTAACAATGCATCTCCTCAAAACAATATGGGTAGATTTGTCTATGCTATTATGGACTTAACCATATCTAATAGGGTCTTGTTCCTTCTCTCCATAATATTATTTTGTTGCGAAGTTCCAAGAGTTATCAATTATCTAAACTGCTTAAACAAATACTCACGTCCATGGTTAGATCTCAAAGCTTTGATTGTATAGTTCAATTGATTTTCAACCATAATCGTATAATGTCTGAACCACTCTAATGTTCTGACTTATGAAAAATTAAGAAAACATGACCGAATTGAGTGTAATCATCTATAAATGTGATAAACTATGAAGCACCATACCTTACTCTCACATTCATTAGATCATAGATGTCTGAATGACTCAATTAGAATAGAAACTCCGCTCTAGTTGCTTTGCTAAATGGTTTCCTTATTGCTTTTTCAGTCATACAATGCTCATAGATAGACAAGTCGAATTTAGCAAAATAGCTTATTAAACCTTCTCTAGCTAATCTATTCATTCTTTCTTGCCTAATATGGCCTAATCTAGTAGGCGAAATATTTGCATCACTAAAAGAAACGATTAAAGAAAAACAATCATCATGTTATATAAACTTATCATGGTTGACATCAAATATCATAAAACCATTAGAAACAAAATCATTGTCATAATGAGTTGTCCCCATAAAATATTTACACAACTATCATGGAAATTTCATGAATAACCTAGGCTAAGAAGGGATAAATAGAGACCAAGTTTTGCAGAGTATTTAGTGCATAAAGGATATCATGTAGGAATAAGGTTTGTCCGCCACACAACTCCAGTTTGCATATTCCAATTTCTTGAACCTCCACTTTGGAGTTGTTTCCTACATATATTCACCTCAATCCTATTGTAATCTTACGATACTCCATGAATGCTTCTCGATATCTAGCTATATGATTTATTGCTCCTAAATTTATAATCCACATAGGATAAGATTCAGTGAGCATCACTGAGCTAGATACATAAATATAAGTAGGAGTTAGGTTGAGTAATACCTTCTTTAGCTTAGTGCATTTATGAGAAAAGTAACCTAGTTTACCTTATTTGTAGCATTTCAACTTTGTTTTATCCTTTTTTTTTCCGTCACACTTTTCACATTTGCACTGGCATTTCTTAGCCTCCTGAAAGCCCTTTTGATTTCTACTTACTTTCTTTGAGAACCTCTGGTTCCTCTTATGCTTAAAGCCTGAAGCTCTGTGTGAGATGGAATTAGCCACATAGATCTTTGTAGAAGATAGTGCAAAATCAACATGCTTATCTCCAGTTCAAGATGACGAGCAATGTCATCAAAAGTCTTAATGTTCTCATTATGCATCATATTGACTCTCATATGTTCTCAGCTGTTAAGAAGTGGTCTTATCACAACTTGTACCTACTATTCATCCTTAAAAGCATATTCTGCTGACTTAAGCTCTATTATCATGTTTAACATCTCCGTAAGATACTGCCTCATAGTGTGATTTTGGCGCTTCTTGTAAGTATCAAACTTAATGGTGAGCCTTCTCACTTTAGTAGTAAAAGTTCTACCATACTTTTCTTTCAAAGCTATCACATGGCTTGAGCAGTTGGATACTCCCCAAATTCACATATGAGATCATCTTACATATGACTTAGCAATCCAATGTGAGCAATGCTATTCTTCTTTTTTAGGCTAAATAAGCCTCATGGACTATTCTATTTTGAATAGTATTTTCATTCTCAGGTTCGTTCATGATGTTAGTCAGTGTTTTCAATACTTCTTGTTCCTCAATAATATACTAAAGCTTACAATGTTAGATATTAAAGTTATCTCTATTTAGTTTTTTGCCTTTGTTCAAGTTAGCGCCAATTATTTTAGATACCATGGTTGATATCAAGTTTATTATAAGAGACATACATATAATTATTACTAGCATTCAATAGCATACGCTAATGATTTTGCTGCAGAAGATAGATTAAATTAATTATAAAATGAAATAAGGAACAAAATCAAAAGTTTGCTATGCTTGCAATCATCTTTCTTATCTCAAATGTTAAATCATCATTGACTCAATTTGACTATGCAAAATCTTAGTTCTAAGTGAGAATTTCTTTAAATCTTATTAACTTAAGAAACCCCACTCAAACAAAGCATACTATTATTTCCAAAAACAATTAGTTAGAGTACTTTGCACTTACAAGAGATTTATATTAAATCTAGCCTCTATATTTATGCTTGGGTATACAAAGTCTTTTTTCAAGTTTATAATCAAAAGTGTCACAAAAAATAATTGAATTATTCCTGGTCAAAACTCTTGGTGCTACTCGACCTAGCTAGAAACCTCTTTGGCCTACGTTATCCTTCACAAAATTAGCCCCGCAAAGATTGGGATAAGTTGATAGGACTGCAGACTACCTAATCCTAGTCATTATTCGACATTACTTCATCAACTCAAGTTTATATCTTATATGCTAAACATTTTGATCATTCCTATAGTGACATAGAGGGACCTTCTTTCTTTCCAAAGATTTTGGCAAAGAGTTAATAAGAGCACCAGCATATTGTTTGGCATTTGCATAAATGCCTTTGCCTTATAATTTCATAATAATATCCATTAAAAAGGTTTTATGTTCATACATAATATGAGAATACTAATCTTTTTTAATAGTATTCTCATTCTCAAGTCCATGCATGATGCAGGTTAGTGTTTCCAATACTTCTTATTCCTCAATAATATACTGAACCTTATGATGTTAGATATCAAAATTATCACTATTTAGTTTTTAACTTTTGTTCAAGTTAGCAACAATTATTTTGGATGTCATGGTTAATATCAAGTTTACTATAAGAGATATACATATAATTATTACTAGCATTCTATATCTTATGCTAATGATTTTGCTATAGAAGATAGATTAAACTAATTATAATATGACATAAGGAACAAAATTAAAAGTTCGTTATGCTCTTAATCATCTTTCTTGTCTCAAATATCAAATCATCATTGGCTCAATTTGACTATGCAAAATCTTAGTTCTAAGTGAGAATTTCTTTAAATCCTATCAACTTAAGAATTTTAACTCAAATAAAATATACTATTATTTCAAAAAAAAATAGTTAGATTGCTTTGCGCTCATAAGAGATTTATATTAAATCTAGCCTCTATATTTATGCTTGGGTATTACAAAGTCTTTTTTCAAGTTTATAATCAAAAGTGTCACAAAAAACAATTGAATTATTCCTGGTCAAAAATCTTGGTGTTACTTGACCTAGCCAGAAACCTCTTTTGTCTACGCTATCCTTCACAAAATTAGTCGTGCAAAAATTAGAACAAGTTGATAGGACTACAGACCACCTCATCCCAGTCATTATTCGGCGTTCCTTTATCAACTCAAGTTTATATCTTATATGTTAAAAATTTGGATGATTCATGTAGTGACATATAGCAAGCTTCTTTCTTTCCTAAGATTTTGGTAGGGAGTTAATAAGAAACGAGCATGTTATTTGTAATTTACATAATGTCTTTGCCTTATAATTCCATAATAATATCCATTAAAAAGGTTATATGTTCATACATAGTATGTTTTGGATTCATCTTGTAATTCATGAAGTTAGATACACTCTTTAGAAAACCAAACCGGACCGATCAGTTCCGAGTCGAACCGAGAACCGGCCGAGGCATTAGTCTAGTTGAGGGTAGTCACCGATTTCTCTTTTTTTAATATAAAAAATAAGTAAAATATACTTATATTAATTTAAATATACTTTAAATATACTTATTTAAAAATTAAAATCATTAATTGATGAAAATATTGATAATTAATTATAATTTTACTTATTTATTATAATTATATCATGCTGACGTCACAGACTTAACCCAGTTTACTCTACCGATTGAACCAAAACAAGACAATTAAAATGGTTCAACCTTCGGTCCGATTTTTTAAACATTGGTTAGATATTGTATTCATAGGGGTCTTCAAGAGTTCCTTATTCATATTGACTACATGTGACACAAATGATAATGCGCATATTAATAAGGAAAAAACATACTATACATCAAAAAGATGTATAAGAAGACCTCAAACACAAAATCTAACTCTTTTATTAGACTTAGAGCAACTAAAATTATAGAAAGTGAGTATAGATTCGTTCGAATTGGAGTTTGTAGTAAAAAAATTGGACAAATTCGGTGGCGCCATGCGTCACAACCGGCCTGGGCATCTGCCCCTAATGCTGGGCCCATGCCTGGGCTGGCGCATGGGCCTAGGGGTGGGGGACCCACCTCCGCTCTTTCGAATGGACTGTTATTTTGGGCTAAAAATTGGGCTTGGCCCACTGCATCACCGCTAACAGTTGTTGCTGCCACTGGCCGTTGCCAACACCGGCAAGTAGACCTAGGCTCGCCTGCCTGGGTTGTGTCCACATTAGGTGTTGGGCTCATCTAGCTAGGCCTAGCTAGCATCGGCCCAGCTGCCAAGGGCTGGGCGCTAGGCTAAGCCTAAGCGCGGCAAGAGTTTTTTTTTTTTGGCGAAATAAAAACACGAAGCCATCTTCCATCTTCTAAAATCGTGTGGCGCCATGGCAAAGGCCAAAAAAAAAAAAAAAAACACAGCAGCCCAAAATAAAAAATAAAAAACAGACGACAAAGTTTGATGTTGTAAGACCAAAATCCCATTCCTAAACTGATTGAAAGAGAACCAAGAAAAAAATAGCCCAGGTCTGATGCCGATGTTAGAAGGTTTGAGAAATGGAATCTTACTTAATGTTGCAGAAGCCTAGAAGGATCAACAAAACCGCGTTTCAAGCTTTCTCCCCTTTTCGCTAGTCGGACATTAAATCACAAATGGAAATTACATGAACCACAACTCTAAATGCCTACAATTTTGAGGATGATTCTGTTTTTTCCAATCGCTTTAACCCATCTGAATTCGCCTGTGTTTCCTTAGTTTTTATTTTTTTTTTAAAATATAGCCTGAATATCATTAATTGGGCACGTTAACTTCATAAAAGGAACATAATATATATGTGAGACAATGAATAGGTAATTAGGGGAAGCAGGAAATGGAATTATTGTCTGCTCGTGGCAGTAACTCAGAAGTGGAGAGTCAAGCGGGGCAAAATTAAGGTTGAAGGCAAAGGTCACAACCATTCCAATTTGCAATACAGCAAGCAACTTATCTTTAAGGGGGTGGAAACGAGGGAAGAGAATGAAGCTAATATCTATAGCAACTGAAACTGCCAGCTTATTAAAGCCAAAAGAAACAGGTACTTTGTAAAAACTTCAAAAAGAAAGGGATATATGTCCACAACTCAAAGAAGAAAGTATATATAT
>JAYJMB010075795.1:5167-18331 GCA_036873735.1 Pouteria campechiana
GAATGATCTCCAATATGGTTGGGCCTTTCAATCAAGGCTTCAGTTGATGCATTAGGACCTAAACATTCTAACCAGTCCTTTCGTATGCAGATTTCATACAAAAAGCTTATTTTCATTGCTCTGTTAAGTACTCATCTCACTACCAGCAAAATCTCAACTCACCTGGGTTAATGTTGCTTACAAGTAAAGATGGCTGTGTTAAAAGTGCAATTTTGAAGGGAAACAGGAAACAGGAAAATAAAAAATCAGCGTCTGTTTTCCTGTTGTTAGATAGCAAAGCAGATCTTCACCTCCACAGAAACCCCTGCTGCTGCTCTTTGCTTTAGGACTCCATCTGAACATTCTGGAGAAGATACTGAGCATTCCTGAGGCGATTGCTTGCTTGTTCATTCAATCCATCAAGTGAGCGCAGCTCCTTGATTTCGTCTTGCCACTTCTCAATCTGTTCTCTGTGTATTCTGTTAAGTCAAAAGAGAAAAGAATAATTACAAAAAGGAAATATTCCCTTCATTTCGTGTGTAAACGGGACCAGCAACTTGTACTTACGTAATCATTCGCTCTTCAAATTCAGCACACAGATCCTTGAACATTGCCTTCCCTGATTCTAGGAGCTCTGACACCTTCACAAAATCATGGAAATGCATGATAAAGCAATGGGCTACAATTGAATTCACTCGGAGATGATATTTGGATCTTCATTTTAGGGAGCTTTTCTCTAACGCGTATATCAACGTTGCTTAAATCAGTGTACAAGATGAGCATGCAGTAGCAGAGACGTTACCTGTTGAGTGTAGCGTTCAATCCTCTCAAGAACACGACTGATGTTAATCTCCATCTCTTCCGATCCAGCAACGTTTGTTTCGGTCTCTTCTTCAGCCGCCTGCTCCTCCACAATCCCTGCCATATTTTCCCCTTTCTCCTCCTGCGTAGACAGAAGTAGAGTTCAGTCTCAAAAGAAATGGAGACAAGAAGACCGAGAGAAGAAGGTACCGTTTTTCGTTTTCTTTTGGCCGCAGAATCAATTCCTTTGCTGCTCTCCATGTTATGGAAATCGACCGTTCCAAGTGAATTGATCTCCTGCTGCTGCTCTGAAACAATCCACCACAACAAGATACAAACTAAAGAAAGGTGTAATCGACTACGAGGGATGTAGGAAGCAAGCAAAACTTGATAAAATCAAAACAATCTCCTGAAAAATGCTCAGCAGATCTGAAGCAGGGAGGAATCGCTATCTAGTGCAGACAAGGTGTTTGAATAGATGTTGGATGACTGAAATCGGACCTTCCTCACACACACACACACATGGTAGGCAGAAAAAGCAAATAAACATCCATTCCTCAATAAGAAATTCTGATTCCTCGAATCCATAGGGGAAAAGAAAATCATACCGATGCTGCTTTAAAATCGCATGATTATAAAAATGTAGAAAAGCAGAAGCGAATGAACCAATGCAAGCTAAGGTGTGATGATATGAGAGAATTCCATGCAAAGAATGGAGCCAGATGCAATGTGAAATGAGAGATGATTTTCAGAAATTCATTAGTGGTAAACGACTCGAGAAGAAAAGAGAAGAATGATCGGAGAAGGCTCCAAGGATGGAGTTGTAAGAAGTACTGGAAAAACGCGAAGAGCAGCGTGGTGAAGAAGCAGCAGCAGAAGGCGCTGGAGCTTTTATCTCTTCCTTCAGCTTCAAAATCCGATTCCTGTTTGTTTTGTTGTTTGATTTTGGAGGAGCTGGGAGGGAAAGGACGGCATTTATAAGGAGGGAGGGAGGAAGAAAAAATGTTCTGCTTACGTGGTACTCCGGCCTGGGGGATGGCCAGTGGTGTAAAATGCCGGAAATACCCTTGTCTCCTCCTTTCGGTGGGGGCTAGAGCCGCGGACAAATGAGTCCACGACCGAGTGATTTTTGGATGTGGGATATGGTTGCTAAATTTATATAACGTGTCACATTTAATTTTTTATAATCTAATTAAATATACAGGAAAAATTAGTAATTTTTTTATCATTTATTTAGATGAAAAGATAGACATTGTATTAAAATCTTTATTTGCATGTAATTTGAAATGCCTAAATAAAAAATTATTCTAATTTCATTAGATATAATATAATTTAAGATGATTTTATAGTTTATATTAAGATAACAATTAGAAAAAAATAAAAAATGTGTTTAAATTACAAAATTCATCATAGCCATTAATTGAATAGTAATACATTTATTTTTAGTTTGATTATTTTTATATCATAAAATATAATTAAACTACCATATTAGATTATATGTAATATTGCATTGCTGCTTAAGTGGAACTCCGATGGAGGATTGGATGAAGGCCAGTAGCGTAAAATGCGGGAAATGCCCTTGCGGCTCAATGGATCAAAGACGAACGTGCGAGTCACTTAAATTCGCAGCGCAGGTGGCGGTTTGTTTGGACACTTGTAAGGTAAGTATCCCATGCATGCGACGTGGAACGCTCTTTCTTAAGTTAGCCAAAACCAAAACCATAATTAAATTTATTTGGAACGTCATCAAGGGCGGTGAGAGGATCGACTATCTAGGCTCTGCCTGCCTCCGTTGCATTCGCTACTTAGCAGACGATCCGCCCTCCCACGCCCATGCGCACGCATTGAGAGAGAATGCCCGCCCCACTTACTTTTAGCATAAATAAATAAAACAGGCACAACACGCCACAAGCCAATAATGAGATTATTGGGTGGATCATCATGACATCAACGCTCTCAAACGCCAACTTATTTTTTGTTTGAAAATCACAAAGAATCCAAATATTTTATATATTACTAGCATTGGATGGTTGGACCGTCTCGACCAAACTCGATAAAACTGGTTAGTTAGCCTAATTCGTAATCTTCACTTTCCAAATGTCGTTGGCTGTTGCTGCTTTTATCGACATTTTTCAGCCGCGATTACCGCAACTGGGCCGACTAAAAAACAACGTGGGGATGGTCACATCTGTTTTCATCCCCCCATTTAAATAATCAATTGGTCAGCAAAGCAAAGCCGGATGAGATAGATGAACGATCGTCCACATTCAAATCAAGTTCCAGGAAGGTTTAATCTCTAATTAATCGGCTAGCATATAATCTCATTGGTGGGCCCCACAGAATAGTGCCGTATTCCGAGCCAGATCATATGGAAGAGACCACTATATCATTTCCTCGTTGCTTTTTGGTTCTGCTTTTTACTTCGTCGATTCGATTCCCATCTCTCTCTCTCTCTCTCTCTCTCTCTCTCTCTCTCTCTCCGGAAGAGATCGATCGATCTTGATTGAACGGGGATTGGATTTGAAGGAAGGAAGACATATCGGAGGGATGAAGATCACGGCTCTGCTTGTTCTCAAATGCAGCGAATCGTCGCCGGGATCAGAGCCGATCATGCTAGCCAGCGCCTCCGATGTCAGCCAGTTCGGCTATTTCCAGCGCGCTGGAGCCAAGGAATTCATCCAATTCGTCGGACGCACCGTCGCCAAGAGGACTCCTCCAGGACAACGCCAATCCGTCCAGCATGAAGGTCTTTTTCCAGGGCTTTCTTTTGCCTTGTTCCCATAATCTCTTCCTCCTTTTCCCTCATCCAACAAACTACCGCGATTTGTCTCCTATGGTTTTTGCTATTCTGATTTGTTGATTGCTGTTCACGGTTAGGTGAATTCTGTGATCATTCTTCCTGGGTTCCAAAAGTTTTCAATGTTATTTTGGTGGTTAGAATACCGATGCAAATCGTAGACAATTCGGCGAAAATAGCAATACGAATTCTTTGTACGCTGCACACCCTAAAAGAACTTTATCATGATTCTGGGTAAGATTATGTTGATTTTGATCTATGGTGAAGCCCCAATTTTCCAAAAAATCCATAGCAGGGTTTGGTGGTCAGTAGTCAAATATTTTTGCCATTAACATGCACCAATTCACTTCGTAAGTGACGAGAATAGGTGTTGCTGTTGATGATGATCTTAATATATATTTACATAGTCAGGTAGAATCCTCACGACTTTTGTCATATTCAATCCATTCTCCATCATGCCACTTCTTACCTTCCATTTATTGCAGGGGTGAGGTTAATCTTACTGTGTATGATGGCTATTCCTTGCATCCTACTGCTCCAAAATGCTAGCAGCATTATTATTTGTGCAGTAATTGAACATATTAAATCTATATTGCTGTATTCCTGAATAATTGCCATTGTGCTGTGCACTATTATTCACTAATATTTAGGCTTGTTTGTTTACTCATTGTAACTGGCATTGGGCTGTGCATTGTTATTGACTGATATTTAGTCTTGTTTGCTTATTCATTTTATGATTGAGTGGGAATTCAATTGAAGGAACCTCCTAAAGCAGTTTCTTTAATCTGTTTTTCAGAATATAAGGTTCATTCTTACAACCGAGATGGACTCTGTGCTTTGGGTTTTATGGATGACCATTATCCTGTACGAAGTGCATTCTCTTTACTTAACAAGGTAAGGCTGGGTTTTAGTTTTTAGTCATCTTAATTGATTTCATATGCTACTGGATCTGTAGGAGTGACAATATTAACCTGGACAATTTAAACAAATCAAATGAGGTGATTTCAAATGGCCGCACCTATTATAGAAAGGTGAAGAAAGCTCAACTAGTCCTTCAGAACGAGAGGGGGAGAGAGAGTGAAAATTCATGTCATTTGTTTTCTGAAACTTAAAGGCAAATCTAAACATGCCCCCTCACACCTACACCCACACACTTGCTCTTTTTTCCTCCTCTTTTTCTTTGGGAATTTGTTGGGTCTAGCCATGTTATTTGTTGACTTTTTCAAGATCTTGGCAATGTTGAATGACAAGTTGTAATACCAAGTTGATGTAAACAAGAATGCTTTGATATAGGTTAAGTTGGAAAAACTTGGAAGAAAAAAGTAGACCCTTTTAAGGATAAAGAAGAGAATAAATTAGGGAAAAAAATAGACAAGAATAAGTAGAGAGGGGAAAGAAGAGAGACAATAGAAGAAATGAATTTTAATCTGAACTATTTCAATCCTAATACAAGCTACTCTATTTATGGGTGCTTATATGCAAAATAAAAACCTTATTTACATAGCTATAATAAAAAATTTAAATAAAATAATAAGAAAGAAAATAAAATACTTAATCTAAACCATCCATTAAGTTAATGTATACTTTGATTTCTTGATGCCTACCTTAAACCCCTAGATTAAATAACTCAAATGTCCAAAATTCCAAATATGCATGAAATAATCTACACCTTAATAACTACTCTATGCCTAAATAATTGTCCATGTGTTCTGCATCACTTGGTGCTGACCCACTGAAATCATAATCAACGAGTATGAATCTTGTCAATCATGCTTGCTCATTCAAGTTTACAAGTTATCCCTTTAGAATGGTTAGAAGGTTAATATCCATTAATGTGAGGCTGAAATAAAACTATGTTGGTCAGAAACAGAAAAGACGCGGATGTCAATTTTAGGAAATGCCATATGACTTTATGAGAGATGATTGTCAAATATTTAAATAAGAGCTATGTACTGCGTATGTTTTCAAAATTTCTGCAGCAAAATCTCTCCTGCATTAAGGCTTTGCTAAAAGTTTTTACCAGTAATTGATTTCTCAGTCATTTTGTTTTGCTCTTCTGAGAATTCCAAGAACACTATCGTCATCAGGATCACTTGGCATTCTGGGCATCATCATCATCATAATTTTGTTCTTCTTGAAATTAGTCTAATCCCAGCTATTGGAGTTAGCCAACTGAATAATCTTTCATCATTATGATCTATCATGCATCTCAAAATGCTTTTTATGCTGATCCAATCCATAATGTTATGGCAGGTGCTAGATGAGTATCAGAAGAACTTTGGAGATTCTTGGAGAACTGTTCAGACAGATTCTACTCAACCTTGGCCCTACTTGAATGATGCTTTGACAAAATTTCAGGTAATTTGGGAATAGAAAGTTATTTCCTTACCAGCTTTCAATAACTTCCTGTTAAGTGGTTAGAATGTCAGTTTGTGGATGACACTTGGCTTGTATTGCTTGTTTTGACATCACCTATGCTAAAGCTCATCCCATTGTAGCTAATTAGAATTGATTTTCGGAGGCCTTGGTACTTGCTATTGAGATGGTTTTAGTTCTTGCTAAGATGTAATTCAGTCTCTGCACATAACTGCAATGAAATATATTGAGATGACCTTTCTGTTTATTTCTACCCGAACATGTCCTCGAAATGTTAATTCTGACTTAATATAGTTAACCTGAATATGGGTTTGTATTTTTGAAGGATTAACAAGCTAACAAGAGCTTCTTTCTTCTTTCTTTAACCCAGGACCCTGCAGAGGCTGATAAGTTGCTGAAGATTCAGAGGGATCTGGATGAGACGAAAATTATTCTTGTAAGTTTTGCTGTGGACTAATTGTGTTAGGGATTTTTATAATCTGTTAGCTACAATCCTGATTCTTTTTATTCCACTTGTATCTCCATTTTAATAGACTGTATTAAGCAAGAATAGCTCTCCTTTGGATTCTCAAATTTTTCTGGTTTATAGTTTAAGTTATGGGCTTGAAGTAGAAACAAGCTACGCATAGGAGTTTTATTATAAGGTGATTATCATTTACTTTGTATTTTTCCAGTCCACTTTTTACTTTGAGTCATATATAAGAAAGCAGCACTGCTTCACTTGCAGTTACTGTCATTTAAGGAACCATGTACACGTAGAGCACACGTTAGATGAAGACATTAGAATAAAATAGGGAGAACAAGAATACAACAAGTTGTTATTCATATTCCCACATGCAAATTGGAATTCTTTTTCTTTTTATCATTTCTTGCTATTGTTAAAACTGATGCAGCATGTAACCCAAAGATAATATGCTATCCTTAAATAAGATCCTCATAAGACATTGTTTATCTGATTTTTTGTTTTTCTGAAAATGTCACAGCATAAGACTATTGATAGTGTGCTTGCAAGAGGTGAGAGGCTGGATAGCTTGGTTGAGAAGAGCTCTGATCTGAGTGCAGCATCCCAGGTAAATATGCATGCATATATTTCCATCTTAGTATTCATTCTCTTATGCATATATGTATAACCATGTATGCTAAACTCATACATATGAAAATATCATTGCTGCTGTCACTGTTGTTGTGCTAGTAATAATAATAAAAGTAAGCCATGTCCCTTACACTTGTTATGTCATTTCTGTCTATCCTTGGCTGTGTTGTCGGCTAGCCCATCTGCCTTCATGTCATTCCTAACAACCAGAAAGAAGAGCAAATCGGAAGCGAAGCCACCTACAATATTGAATAAATTATTTAACTTTTTAGTACAGAATCTCAGATTGAATAGGTGTAAAGTATTTTGGGAATTGATTGCCCCTTCAATGGTGCTGGATTTGATTTTCTTCAGAATGTTTGTCCTTGTTCTGTATGGCATATGCAGCAGTTTTCTTTGTCCACGTATCCCAGCTTAAAGCTAGATAGAGTAAACAGATGATCTGGCATCTTTCCTTGACTGGGATTGCTGCCCTATGTAATTTTAATCTCAATAAACTCATCGAAAACAAACAGAAAGAAGATCTCTGCAAGACTTTCTGTTAAGATCCATGCTATGTGAAAAAGAGAAGACAAAGGTGACACCATGAAGTGAAAGATGACCAGAGATGAAATCAAAGGAGGCAAACAGATTTATCATCTTTCTTGTTGAGGTCATGTTTGTTCTGCATGAAAAAAATTGCTACTTGTAAGATGTTCAACCATGAGAATCTCCATATGGCTGCAGAAGCAAGCATTTAATCTTTAGGGAGAAATAACTTGTCTTAGCTGCAAAAAGGAAGAAAGAGTTGGACGATGACACTGGCACAACCGATAACTGCTGACAACATTTTTTCTTCTGATCAAAATCTCTGAAACTGAATTGCCTCTTAATAATTTGATGAGGTTTCCAACTATAGAATCTTCTTCGCAACCTAGTTTGGAAAAAAGCCTGGGAAGTATCGTCTTATTAGAGTCCTATTCATTTGCCTTCAACTTATTTGGAGCAATCTCAAACTGCATATCTGTTCTCAATTGAAATTACAGGACCAAAGTTTTACTATTTAGGTGGACAATCCTAACCTTTGGGTCTTCTAAAACAAACTTCTGGGAGTTGTTGAGAATGGCTTCTCAAGATGAGCTTCATAGAAAGCAATCTATAGAAAGCTTCTTATTAGGAAGGAGCAATTAACTTTTGGACAAGTCCAGAATCCCAACCATTACTTTCCACTCCAGGTTGCTGCGTGTTTTCACTGTCTAGATGCTAAATCTCTACCACTGATGGGGCAAAACAAGCGTACACAAAGAGACATACATATCCAAAATTTCCCCCTTATCCTGCTGATCCCCAATCTACATCCTACTATTACTTTTCCCCAGTTGAGCTGACGAAATTCCCTGCTTGTTCAGTTTTCCCATGGAAAATCCTATTGGATTTTCTCAGTTTTCATGCCATGGAAGCAGTGAATAGAGAAAATAATGTATTGATTGGATTGCTATGGATGGTTTATCAATGGTGGCCTTTCCAGTTGGGTAAAGATACCATCTCTCTACAATGTAATCCTTCTGGTGCTTCTCAATCACTGGCATCCTTCATGGATGAATTGGCAACTACCTGAATGGCCAAAAACATGAGCATCAAGGACTAAAATTGGAGAATTGATGCTGGCGATAATACTTCCATCAATGATTGCAAAAAAAGAAATAATAATAGTAAAATAATCAAGACACATTTTAGTTGATTTTAATATGGTGTTAAATAATGATAAAGGTGGCTGTAATGATTAGCCCTATTTCCTTGTCTTTTGATCCATGCTGCATGTTGCAACCGCTTGCAATATCCATCATAGTTTAGTTATTTTTTCTTTTTGGAAATGGTCATTGGACATTGAATTCATTGTATTCACCTTTCATTTTGGTTTTGGATATTAAAATCAAGTCGACAGTGGTAGATTTTCCTTGGGTTTCATGGAGAGAAAATAGTGGGAAAAGGTAATTCTGGTTGTTAGGGCCGTTTAGTTATTGGTTCCGAGTACCATGACTGGAAATTACCAATGTTGGGGATGATATACTTTACATTATCTGACTTAATGATCTGTTTGGATCCTTCATGCTCCATCATATAAAGAAGAAAACCCATTAACTGTCTTTTCCTCTGATTTCATTGGTAATAGGAATTCCATCCAATTCATCGGTTATTAATTAAAGCATCTTGTGCTGAGATATTGCACTGTTGAAAGACAAATGGTAACATATGTATCACTGTCATCATCCTAGCATTGTCCTAGGTATCTACATTCAGCTTCGCTATTGTGTGTTACTAAATTTTCCGATCTAAAGTTCAACTTCAGTAAAGTTTACAAGCTTTCTTCTTTTCTTATGGCCATACCCTAGTACTTTCTGAGTGTTTCTCCTTGCCTGTTTAAAACCCTTAACATAGCAACTAAATATGGCTGTTAAGACTCCTAAACTGGCTTTCCATTTTTCTTAGCCTCGAATTGGACATTACAATCTGTGCTTTAACTAACGTTGTAATTCTGAAACACTATCTCAACAATGCTATCTTTGCAACACATAATCTGTACAAGTTATTGGGTACTCTTTCTATGCTGATTTGTTGACAAGCCTAGCAAGTAGCTTTCTTTAAAAATATTTCCTTAAGGGGTCACAGTGGCATTATTAATCACAAGTTCATGAGGATTCATGCATGTCATAAAACATGTTGCATCCATGGGTTATACAACTGGTTATGAGCAAAACAGGGTGTGAGCAGGAATTTTTTTTCTGATGCTGTTGAATTCACATCTTTGCAATTTTCATATGCCTGTATGGATTTGCATTATAGTACATAGACAGCATGACTCT
Source organism: Pouteria campechiana (assembly GCA_036873735.1). Lineage (NCBI taxonomy): Eukaryota > Viridiplantae > Streptophyta > Magnoliopsida > Ericales > Sapotaceae > Pouteria > Pouteria campechiana. The sequence goes on from JAYJMB010075795.1 coordinate 15,057, forward strand.
CCTTGTTATTCAAATACTGATAGAGGTATGTGGTCTTGAACAGATGTTCTATAAACAAGCCAAGAAAACCAACCAGTGCTGTACAATATTGTGAATTTGGAGCAGAGGCATTGTGGAGAAGCTTCTTAGAAGATGTTATCCTGTTATTGAACCAGACGATGAAATGTTTGTGTAAACCCTATATCATTTTTTCGGTGTCCTTTTTCTTATTGTCTGACTTGAGTAGGATGTATCTCTTTTTCTTTCTTCTGTTCTCCCCTGCGAGAGTTTGTGCTCCCAGAATTACCAAGGAAATAGAGGCAAGAGGAAGCAGATTATCAATTGCTATTGTTATCATAATTATACCATGAAGGATGTCTAGGCTATTGTTTATGAAGATGATCATCCACATGTTTTCTTGTGTTTCCTAAATATCTATAATTTATACATGAACTGCAAATATCTCTTTAATGGACCTATTTCTTAGGCTAAGCTAGGAGGACCTCTATGAATTGTGAGATGAATGGGGCCTTGGTTTACAGGTAGCTTTGGTCTCTTTTTGGAGTGAGCGACGTGATTAGAAGATTCAATAATGATGGAAGATGGGATCATGTCTTTTGGTTTTTAGGTTGCTAGTTTCATCCATGAAAGGGCCGTCGTCCATTTGGTCATTGCGAGTCCAGTGACTATAATGACCTTCTTTGAGACCTAGCAACCCAGGAGGAGAGGGCGCACTCATGGATCTAATGCCTGCCGTTCTGCAGTTTTAAGTCTGATTTATCCATTGAGTTCTACCAGATGTTATTAGGCGATTTCAGTGTGTGTATTAGGGTGTGAAGTGTGATGGAGAGTGTACCGGGGAGATGACTAAATAACATGATGAGTAGTGTGTATTAGAAAATGTAAATGGATAATTGAAAGAATAGGGAATCGTGAATGGTTAAAGTAAAGAATAAAATAGAGATAATTAAATGAAAAGTAAGGTCTGTTCACTCATACTGTATATGGTTGGAATGTATAACCTTAATGCACTGGTGTGTATTCATCCAAATACGGCCTTGTAGTTATCATCCATTTTAAATCCTATAGTCAAATTGAGAGGGATTGAATTCCAATATTATAGCTATCATATAGAATAGAACACACACTCGTGGGTTTTTCTTTCGAGGATCTATATGAACCAGGTTTTCTGGTCACGGTCCCTATCTTAAATTTGTCGTTTGTCTATGATAGTTTCCATGCAGTCTTAAAACATAATTTTTATAGGAGTCTTCATTAGAAATAGGTGTTATTATGTGAACCGACCAGCCAGTGAGGAATGAATGTAAATATGTGGCTGGCTGCAATGGGTGGCCTGCTGCTGCTGGGCGGATGGTATGGTTTATTAGGGAGTGGCGTGAATGATGATAAAGAAACATGTTTCTTCTCCATTTCTTTGTGTTTTGTTGATGGTCATGTGGAGAGTGACTGTATAGATATATCCTGAGGGAGGTGGGTGAATGTATGAGTGAATGAAGGATGAGAGTTAGTTTTTGGCTGGTTTGGATCTCCTGATGTTTTAACTCGCGTCATCTTCTTCTTCTTCTTGGGAGCATGCGTGCGTGGGGTTCGTTGTTGCTCTGCTAGACATGGGTAGCTGGCTTCCAGAAATCATTCCGCCTTAGTCGTCGAACGAGCGGGAAGGGCGCAGCACCTTTCAAAACTTGTAACACGACGTGATGTTCCAACTGATCTAATCACAATGCCACAAGCCGGAGGCTACGATGAAATTACATTTGCAGTCGGTAGCGACGCTTTAGATTAGTGTGGTAGTCTCGTTAAAGGTTCAAATTTAGGTGGAGGCATCTCCATAATCTGGAAAGAAAGGTAACCTGAAGCAGCAGCACTAGGATGGATGATTGTAAGATTCTGTAAACATTGCTTTTGTTTGTTTGGGTGGTCCAATCCGGTTGAGGAGGAGGAGCACATGCAACAGTGAGAAGATACGCGTTGGGAACTACTACAAAACTGAAGAAGCCATGCTTGGTGGATGAAGGCTGTCATGGACGCTTGGTTTGGTTTAGGCGTTATGCGTTTTGGTCATACGAGCATCAGGCGCTGTTGCTCCATGTTTTGTGCATGCACATGAGGAGAGCTGAGACGGATGGGAATAGGCAGCGCTGAACGGCCTAACCGAATCAATCTACCTACCAATTTCACTGCTAATAATTTATATTTCTCTTTTATTTATTTATTCATGCCTCACATCATATTCTATCTGTACTAACATACGTACATTATTTACATTTTCATTTCCATCTCTCTCTCTCTCTCTCTCCACATTAATGTTATCGCTCTCAAGGTAAGGGAAAAACAAGCAGGACGGTGTCCAGACACACAAGTAATTTATTGTTATTGAATGGTCGGCCGTTAATGCTTATGCACGTATATCTACCACAAAAAGATTACATCCAACTTCCGCTGTCTTTACTTTTACTTTGATCCCAACGAATACCATCCAGCACGAGGAATTCAAACAGACGTGGACCAGACCCTGCAGCTGCATGTGTCGATCCAGGGGTTAAATTCTCTCTCACTCGCCCAAAATGAAAAGACTGCACCGTTTTTCCATTCGGTGAGACAAGGGCATATACATGGACGTGTAATTAATTAGGAATATTGCCATATTTGATTCCGTACATTCTAAAACATGTAAAGCCAAGTATCACCCCCTTTTCTAAGCATCTTATTAGAATCAAATCTCAACACGTATATAATAACAACCATTCACATGCCTTTTGCTTCTCCATCTACATTTTCAACACCTTTTAATTACTACTGCTCATCATCATAAGCATTTGGTTTTGGATCGATGCATGGTGGCGAGGTCGGCCTTTTGTTTCCTTCTTGTCATAGTTTTTTTGTTGCTAATCCAACATCAACTCCTTGAAAGCTGGGACGAGATCCTCTCCGGAGGAGGAGGAAGAGATTGCTTTGCTAAAACCAGCGGCACTCATTTTTCGATGAATGGAAAAAAGTTTTATGTGAATGGTTTCAATGCATAATGGTTGATGTACATGGCTTCTGATCCAGCTTTGAGGGGAATGTCACTGTTGCCTTCCAGCAAGCCCCTAGCCATGGCACGAAAATGGCTAGGACTTGGGCTTTTAGAGATGGTGGCTACAAACCGTTGCAGATTAAACCAGGCGTTTATGATGAGATCATGTTCCAGGTATTTTGGAGCTTCGCTCTTTGCCATTATTCAGGTGGCTGGTAGGATAGTTGATTATTCTATAAGTGCTTTAGCGTCATGCTAA
>JAYJMB010075806.1:5410-15417 GCA_036873735.1 Pouteria campechiana
CACACGCATATCCGCAATCGAAGATATGGGTCTTATTGCAAGAAGAGCTACAGAAATGAAATAAGGGCTGACATTATTTAATTATTTCATTCGATGACACCATCCTTGGTGGAATATTCTGCATGGCACTTTAGACAGCTAACTTGGAAGTTAGAAGCAAGGATAGCATTTAGCAACATGTGTCAGGTTGAAAAAACCTTAATTTGTTTTTATGAAGTCTATGATATATGGCTAGCTGCTGTGGAGCTTTGCATGTTTCGTAGAGCACTGCAACCATCAATTTACCTCACTTAATTACATGAGATGTGCAATACCTTTCTCTCCTGTCCATGACAGCTGCTCTAAATTGATTTGGACCATCCCATGACCTTTCTTTCCTGTCCATGACAGCTGCTCTCAATTGATTTGGACCATCACATGTCCTTGAAGCTTTTATTAATGCAAATGACCTTCTCTTTCTTCTTTGTGCATGACATGTTTGAACATTGGTATTTGATAGACAGTAGATTAGAAAATTGTATTTGAAGTACTGGATAATGACAGGAAGATAGAAGATGATGTCAGCATAATATTAATTTTTCGTAAAAAGATGTGATAGTGATTGAAAATATAAAATATAAAAAAATATAGTATTGTTAGATAACAATAGTGGCTGCTATAGATACACTCACATGCCATGCATGTTTAATTACTTAGGCTTTCTTTGGATGTGGCATGTAAGGTGTATATTAGCAAGTGCATTATCTCGGAGATTGTGTTAAAAAGTATAGTAGGAAACATAAGATTTTTAATGAAAGATAAAAAAAATAATTATGTATAGATAATTATATAAAAAAGTAGAGATATTAGAACAGCTAAGATATCACATAAATCTCAAAATGTGTATAAAAAAAGTATATACTATTTGCATGACTAACATTATTCAAACAAAGCCTTAAAATTTAATCTTCTCTCTCTATATATATGTATATATATACATATGTATATATAATGCTATGGAGAGCACAAGTAGATCATTTTAGTTTAGCAAATGGGAGTGGAGACCCAGCAAGGAAGATAGATTTAGTTAATAAAACCCATAGATGATTTTGGCTGAAATTGAGTGAAATAGTGATATTGGATTAGTGCACTTGGTCGAAATAAAGGCTTAGATGATAATGGCATCACCATGGGGTGGGCATCATGAGTGCCATTATCCACCAGTCTCAACTCACAAAGCTTGCAGTAGATATGGCCTCAAATTATTTTGATCATGGATACATCATATATAAGCTAAGGAAGTAAATGTTTCTTGTTTCCCCCTCTAATATGATATTTACTTATTCATCCTTGTATTTTCAATCATCACATTTTATCTTTTCATTCAAAAAACTTATTCATTTTTAATTTTATTTGCTTTATGCCTAACATTATCATGTCCTATTATCCGGATATCACATTTTATTTCTTCTACACTTTTGTTTTATATTATCTATCTTTTACCATTATACAAACGTAAAGAGAAAAGATAGTCATTTCCCTCCAACCATATGAACATTTTTGGAAGATATCTCTTAGCGCTTCATGGTCTAAACAGATTGAAAGATGAGATTCCTGGCTAGTGGTGAGATGCCCCAAAACTTCTGCCAGATGGAGACGGCCTTAACTTCCTGTATTTGCGGCATTGCATGGTCCACAAACGTATATACCAGTTCAAAGGGAAGGATAAATAAGGGAACTGGCCAGCTGCTACTCTTTACTACCTTAGGCCATCCTCTGCAGCACACACCCTTGCATCATTCCACTCTGGCTGACAACGATGGATGATGCACAGGCACGTAGAAAATTATTAGGTGATAGCAAGCATATGCCATGCAAGTCATATTGAATTGTGAAATGCATGTGCAGTTGATATTTGAGTAGAATGAGGGTAAAATGAGTGGGAAAAGATGCTTAGTTGAGTAGGTCACAAAACTCATGAGCCCCATCAAATTGAATCATGTACTTGCACATCAATCAATGATACCCATTCAACTGGGCAATGATTCCTGCCCCGGGACAAAATATAAAAATGGCGTACAGAAATCAATTTTGTGGGTGTATATGTCGTTTTGCCACCTTAATTTTCCCCCTACGAGAATCAATGTCCGGGAAAGAACAAAAGGTGGAACAAACTACTGTCCACGGTATGGTCAGAAGTCAGGCGAACATTTTTCGTCCGTCCTATCATATGGTAAGAGAAATGCCTTCATACTCTGGCGTGTGTTGAAAGGAAGGCATGCTATGCTGGTTGCAATTATTGAGAAATTGCAAGCATAAAATAAAAATCCAAACCAAACATCTCCGACTGGCAATTTAGATCTATGGCGAGTGATTGCAAGAATTCGAGATGATCGCAAGTGTCCAGGAATTAATAGTCACTGTTGTTCAATATATTGGATTTTAGTTTGTAACTCTAAGACGGTCGGTTTTACAATTTAGACGCTTGATTTTTTGTTAATTTGCTGTGTCTTACATTTCTAGTTGCAAGAGGGTGCAAGAGGTAAGAAAAAATTCGGAATTTTTTTTACTGCAACATACGACCCCACCCATTTTCTGATTGATTCGCCCTTTCAGTATTTCTTGGGTTGTGCAGCTGGTACAAGATTCCCAATTCAATCGACGCCGGGCGAGTACTATGGACTTATTTACACTAGTCAGATAGTTTTATTAAATTGAAAGCATACAAATAATTAGCCAAACCTAAAATTTAAGTTGACTGTTTACTGGAAATGGATTTCAAAAATTATTTTCTATATTAGACATATTGATAAATTATCATCCATCAACAGAAATAGACATATTCATGGCAGGAAATCCGTTGGAGTCTGATAAGGGTGAAAGGAAATGCAGCCCTCACTCCTTTTGACATCTTCAGCACTCTCCAGACACTGCATAAAATCAAAAAGGTCAAACATGACATTTATATATTTTCTAATCATAATTTATATCTTTTTATTCCTTAAACTATTATGTTATATATATATATTTAATATTACACTATATTTTTGCTCATCTTACTGTTTCATGTTTTCTGTATTATCGAAAAATGAAAAATGAGGACAACTTGAAATTTGTACACCTTTAATAATGGAGTATTCTCTTTTTGATTTATCATCGGTGGGCCCCACAAATTCAACGGCCTGGATCGGCACATTTACACAGGCAGTAGCTATTCAGGTCTCGCGTAAGTGGGCACGTGTTCTGCAATTCATTGGCTCTGCCCGCAATGTTGCCGTTGGAAACAGTTCAAATTTCTAGAGCCTGAGTTCTGACCCATTAACAAAATGGTGGTGACTCGGTACTTCTGAAATTAAAGCACCCATTTCGGCCATCGAGACCGTCCAAATTATTATTATTATTCCATTAATTATAGTGCATACGTCCAAAATGACGAAAATCAAGAAATGAAAAACATAAAAATCATGGACATTCTACTTTTGATCTACGGTGATGTCTACCATGGCTTGATATCCCACCCACCTATGAATGCACCTGTCACATGCAAACCATGCACGTGGAAATTGTTAAATATAAATTCTGCATTCCACGTTCCTATTTACCGTCCAAATTAATTTGGCTAATCTTCATTTTCAGCCATCCAATAATCATGGTTTAGAAATGTTCCTCCCAATTCTTAATCTTAACTGTGGCTTTAGTCACCGATAATGTCGGCGTGAAAGCTAGTGTAAACAAGCATCAATCTTAGTGTCACCTCGTGTTTATGTGAATAATTACATGTGGTTGCGCGTTGTGATTAATAAGGTGGGCTATACTCAAATTTTAATTAAGTCCTTTTGATATCGTGACATTTAAGTTAATAATGTTTTAAAGCATGATTTAGTACAATTTATATTTGATTGTAATGATTTTAAATATTTTAATTAAATGGATAATGCTAAAGACGATGATGGGCTTAAATTTCGTAAAAGATACGGTGGCTTCAAAAGGACTTGCTCTCCGTGAATCACCAACTCCAACCGATTTGCACGAATGCTACCAACTGATGATTTTGGGTAGCGCTTCATCACCCGCATATCAGCCATCGCCCTACGCTCGAGTAGAGACAACAGTTCCTCAATTTACATTGCATTTAATTTCTTTGCATTTTGAAGCTGGGGGAGCCAAGAGAAGTGACCGTTCCTCGGCTTCTGTGTCTCTCCTCACATTTAACAACGCGCTTCTGCCTCTCTCTCTCTCTCTCTCTCTCTCTCTCTCTCTCTCCAACTAGCTGAAAAGTATGCAAAGCTAGATTAAAAACGAACGATCAAGAAAACCCACCGCTCGAGCTCCAAAGATCTTTAGCGTCTCCGCCATGGTTGCAGGCAAGGTAAAAGCTGTAATGGGCTTCCAGAAGACCCCTTCACCAGCAAAACCACAGACCCCGAAACGCTCTTCATCCACACCCACATCTCAGAAATCTCAGAAAACACCTCCTGCCGTTGCAGCTGCAGCTCAGACGGCGACTACAGCTACTTCTCAGTCGAAGACGGGATTGTCTCGCTCTTTCGGCGGCTACTTCCCTCGGTCCTCCGCCCAAGTCCAGCCGCGCCCGCCCGATGTCTCTGGTCTTCTTCGCGTCATCGAAGACCTCCGGGAGACCGAGTCTCGCCTCAAGACGGAACTGCTTGAGCACAAGCTTCTCAAGGAGACCGTCGCCATTGTGCCGTTCCTCGAGAATGAGATTGCTACCAAGGATGCGAAGATTACCTCCGCGACGAGGAGAGTGGAGGGATTGGAGGCAGAGAACGAGACGTTGCGGCGGGAGGTGGAGAGGTTGAAGGAGAGGATTGAGAAAAAAAATCCCGAGAGGGAAAACAAAATGAATGAGATGCAGAACGAAATTGAGGAGCTTAGAAGAGCGGCGGAGGAACGGAAAGGAGCGCAGTTGAAGGAGATATGCAGCGAAACAGGGGAAAATTACGAGTGCTCGTCGTCGACGGGATCGTCCACATCACAGAGATTTCAAGGACTGAATCTGCTTAAGAACTTGCAGAAAGGAGCGAAGCTAGGCGATTCCACTGCTAATCAGGACAGCAATCAGAAGTTCGAGATTGCGCCGCCTCCGCCAACGCAGCTGAAGGAAGAAGATCAGCTACCGCAGCAGCTATCTCGTAGCAACAGTGAGATTCAAGAATCTGCAGCTGCGGCTGTCGCTGCTGCGAAAGCTCGAGGGCCGAGAATACCAAAACCACCTCCAAGACCGTCTTTTTCTTCTTCTCCTTCCCCTTCCCCCTGTTCTTCATCTTGTTCCACGGCGTCTACAGGCAGCGAGAAAAACAAAGAATCGACCGAGCGGCCGAAACCTACAGCAATGCCTCCACCTCCTCCGCCACCACCGGCGTCCCGGGGAGGAAGGCTGGCGGCTCCTCCACCTCCGCCTCCTCCTCCTCCCTCAAGGGCGCCGAGCGCCGGAGCTGCAAAGGTGCGGCGAGTGCCGGAGGTGGTGGAGTTTTACCACTCGCTAATGCGGCGGGATTCGAAGAGAGAGTCCGGCGCCGGCGTGTCGGACGTTCCTTCATCTGCGAATGCTCGGAACATGATCGGAGAAATCGAGAATCGGTCCACTCATCTTCTCGCCGTAAGTCTTGTCTGAACTTTTAAATGATTTTACGAAATTGCCACTGATCTGGCTGAAATGACCCGGCTATCCCTCGCCTAACGGTCGGATGGTCTGATAGACGACCCGAGCCGTCTATCACCGACCGATGAGTTGTAGGAAGTGCACGAACGGCCAGGATCTGATGGAAGTCTGACGGTCAGATCTGAAATGCTTTTTATGAAGACAAAGCTAGTTGGAGGCAAAAGGGGTCGGTGCAGCAACCTCATTTTGGGGTTGTCTTGTGGTCCGTAACCTAACAGATCAATGGCCCAAATTTCTGGCACGTGCGATGTCAGTGGTATCGTTTGACACGTGCCGCGCCCATCTCAGATTAGGGCCATGTTAATCACACCATGCGGAAGTATAAAATATAATAACAAGGCCCACTGGTTGGAAAGTTGGGGTTCAACCTAGCCCAATTTTTACTTGAAGCTGGGTTGGAATATTTCAAATTTGGATTAAGATAATTAGAATTAAATTTAGTCCAATTTTCAAATGTGATTGAGTTGGAATGACGATTAGGGGTTCTCAACTCAGAATTCGTGAAAAACACCTTTTTGGATGTTGCGGCCTATAGATTTGCAGTTGAGATATTTTCATATCTTAATTAAATAAATAATTACAAATACAATGATGGACTTTGATAGAAAAAATGAAAAATGAAAAGGTTTATAAAATATTTACCCACAAATTAAATAGATGTAATTATTTATATTTTCATATAAGTGTTAGTTAATAATAAACCTATAGAAAAATTAATGCAAATTCATTTACAATTATTCTTATGTGATTATATAATTAATTTTTTAAAGTTGTAATCAAAGAAAAATCTGGTCTAAAGGTAAAATAAATTGTCTATTTGAAACTAATTCACAATTTATCAACCTCAATTGCCAACTCCAATCCAACCAAGAGTCAACACTAAATATTTAGGGATTGGATTGGCAACGATTTAAAAATAGAATTAAGTTTAGGGTTGTATACTTGGGTTAAATTCTTGTAAATAGGGTCGACGTTGGGTTGAGCCCAATCTAATCTAATACGAACAGATAAACACCTTAGATGCAAGATAATTTGCATTTTGCTTTATGGGCTTGCCTGGGCTATCAAGCTGTATGGCCTGGACTGTTGAAAATCCGAGCACTGCTCCAAAAGGTTTTGAAGAAATATTTGTATATTTTGGACAACTAAATATTCAGTGAAAGATTACAATATATAAAAGAGAACAAAACCAAGCTCTATAATTTTCTTGCTGTAATTAATTTTACTCCTTTCTCATTTCTTACAGATAAAAACAGATGTAGAAACGCAGGGCGATTTCATTCGATTCCTAATAAAAGAAGTGCAGAATGCTGCATTCACAGACATTGAAGACGTCGTCGCCTTCGTCAAATGGCTCGACGAGGAGCTCTCCTTCCTTGTATGTCTCTCTAATGCCTGCCGTGTTCTGTGGAGTAGAAAAATATCAAAAGGGAAGAAGAGGAAACGGCATATTTCTATAAGTGTTTTGCTTGCTTTCTTCTTTTTCCACAGGTGGATGAGCGAGCAGTGCTGAAGCATTTCGACGACTGGCCCGAACACAAGGCCGACGCTTTTAGAGAAGCTGCATTCGGATATAGTGATTTAAAGAAGCTTGAATCTGAAGCTTCCTCCTTCCGCGACGATCTCCGGCAGCCCTGCGGTTCTGCTCTAAAGAAGATGCAAGCTTTGCTGGAGAAGTAAAACTCTTTCGATCACTACCTTTTTGAATTTCGATTCACAAAATGGACAAAGCTATAATTGCTGGTTGTTTGTTGTTTCTCATGTTGTGGTCAAAACAGATTAGAACATGGCACATATAGTCTCTCCCGCATGCGGGAATCAGCAACGAATCGGTATAAAGGGTTCCAGATTCCTTGGCAGTGGATGCAGGAAACTGGTGTTGTAAGCCAGGTTTGCTTCTTTCTCTTTGTTTTGTAATTAGCATTCAGCACCCCAATTCATGGATTGGGCAAAAATAGCCAGATGTGTGTGGTATATAGCTAGCGAATAACGACGTCTGCAATCCAGTGCAGATAAAGCTCGCATCGGTGAAGTTGGCAATGAAATACATGAAGAGAATATCGGCAGAGCTGGAGAATGTGGGTGGTGGCCCTGAAGCGGAGGAGCTAATGGTCCAAGGCGTGAGGTTTGCCTTCCGGGTGCATCAGGTACAAGCCAAACCCCGATTTGATTTTGGGCAGAAATCTGGTGATTTCCTTATCCTACCAGGTACTCTAACTGCCACGTTTTGTTGGCAGTTTGCAGGAGGTTTCGATGTGGAAACAATGAGGGCATTCCAGGAGCTCCGAAACAAGGCTCGCTCATGTCACATGCAAAGCCAAAATCCACAACAACAGAAGATCTTCTGCCGGTCTACGTCTTGCTAAGTTGCGAGAGAGGAAAGGTTCCCAAGCTTCTTGCTAGGGAAATAAGGAATTGTTCCTTTTTGTAAAAAGATCCTAAGTTCTTTAATTCAAATCATATTCTTCTTCTACATCAAAATAACAAAATCTAATACTGACATTCTTCATCTAACTGCACAAACTGACCATGTTCTACAATAAACACTCCTAATACTTCTCTAATCCTATTTATTGCCGTTGCTGCCTCCGCCTATCACTAGATTTTTGGTCGACCTGGCTATGTCCACGACAGTCTCCCCTACAGCTCCAAGCAAGCTACCTGTCTTCTGCCCTGATTCCTGTCTCCCGGCAGCCACATTTCCACCGTATCTTTCGTCTCCAAGCAAGCTACCTGTCTTCTGCCCTGATTCCTGTCTCCCGGCAGCCACATTTCCACCGTATCTTTCGTCTCCATACTTCCGGTTGTTTTGGTCCCCGACGTCCACGGGAGGGATATCAGCTGCCCTCTCTTCTCCAATGTCAAGCTCCCCTTCTTCAGTTTCACGGCTTTTCTGCTCCCCATGCTCGTGCTGCATCAGAATAAAGAATTCAGAAGGGGGATGATACAGTCAGCTATCTTTCAATCACACCATTAATTCCCTCTCCTAAGGCCTAATGTTGAGTAGTTTGAAACATCAAGGGAACAAAAATCAATAGAAAACTGTCTCTAAATCAAGATGACTCAATCAAAATACCTTGATTTGACCGCGCTTCGGTCCTGCAACTGCATCCTTTGCTTCCCCTGCTTTTTCACCAGTATAGTCCACAGCCCTGCGACCAACATGCACCACCGCATCCTTTGCTTGCTGCCCTTTCTCGGCGACGTAGTCCTTGGTCTGCCCAGCTACTTGCTGGGTATAATCCGCAGCCTTCCGGCCCCCACTAACTGCAGTGTCCTTCGCAGCATGCAAACCATGCAAACCCTTCTCCGCTGCATAATCCCCAGCGGCGTGCATGCCGTGGACGGCAGAGTCCTTGGCCTGCGCCCCCTTCCCGGCAACATAAGCCGTTGCAGAACCAAGCCCATACGCTGCTGCCTTCTTGCTCTGGCCGAGGGCTGTGGCGCTGGATTGCTTGGCTTTCTCGTAACGATCTTCTGCTGCACGCAGAGCATCGATGGAGTTCTGTTGAGCTGCTTGCCTGTACTGGGTAAGATCATTTGGGGAGGAGGTAGGCTCCTTGCTCTGAGCTTCTTCTTTCTCAGCTTCGTGAGTAGCCATTGCTGCTGCTTTTTTCAGAGAATTTCTGCAACCGAGTGGATAGTGCGCTGAGATGATTCGGGCACGGTTTTAAAGGCCATTAAGGAAGTGGGGCGACTACGTCTTTGGTCGACACGTTTCGAGTTCTTTTGACTACGTGTCGGCAATTTCTTTCCTAGGCGATGACTCAGCCATTTTACTGAGGGGCGAACTCGGGTTAGTCGGTATCGGAGTGACGTAATCCTAACCGAAGTTATAAACTAATTTTACTTTAATTTTAATTTTAAAATTTTAATCCTAATCTTAATTTTAAAATTTTAATCCTAACTCAAATTCAATAGGTTAACTCAAATTAAAATTCAGGTTCGGTTGCCATCGCCCTTAAAAATGTCGAATTGGATTCCGGCAGCTTGGGTTAACCCAACGCAAGACTCCGTCCCAAAGGGTTCATACTCTGGCGGATCCATTGCGTATGTACAGACGTGTCGCGTTTGGAAATGCGATGTCGTTGGCATCATGCATATAGATCGGTGGGTTGCTGTGTGGATTGGCAGCGGCTATAAAATTCCCGTCGTGGGCAATGTAGCGATTGGATACATATACAGTAACCGAATATGCGATCGTCCGCCAATCAAATGGGTTGCATGTGGTCAACCTTGGAATTTGGAGCTTCAGGCGAGTTGTGTTGGCACTGTTATAACTGACTGCGGATGTGATCTGGACGGCTCATGTTGTGGGCCACAGGCATCTTATCCTTCATCAGAG
>JAYJMB010075817.1:0-22922 GCA_036873735.1 Pouteria campechiana
AGGTTGATTCTTTGCCCGTCACGCGGGAATCAAATACCCATAGTCATCATCCATCTCGGTGGTCTTCAAAAGCTTAAGATCCTACATCTGTCTAGCTTCCAACCACAATTGACAGCACAACGTCCAGCTCAACACGTTTTACACGTTTGCTGACAAGGTTTCATGACTGGACAGTTGAAGCGGACGCTTTTAAACGTCATATGCACAACACGTTTCACTGAATAACATGTAGGAAAAAAAAAAAATCTAAAAAGTGGCGTTTCCATCGTTTTAAAGACATTTTTTGTCGCACCTTATCATAAAGTCAATCCTTTTAAGGAAACGAGAAAATATATTTTATAACAGATTATCATAAAATCAATTTAGCAATAAAGTAAGAGAGCAACTAAAATAAAAAATTAAAATAATTCTAGATTTTATGAGATAGAAACTTGATTAAGGATTTCTTAAATTAAAAAATTAAAGAATTAAATAGCAGCAAAGATAAATTTAAAGATTCTCTAAATCTAACAATAGGAGGAAACGTGAACAAAAAATTTGATACCAAGCTTTTGAAATGAGAATAAAAATGTTAATTTATCTCTTAAAAAATATACCCTCTTTCTAAATTAAATAATAAGAGAAAGTAAGAATTAAAGCTTCTCATGGGTTTCCTAAGTTTAATAATAGGTAAATGAATAGTAAATATGCATTTTTAGACTTTCTAAATGAATAATTGAAAAAAATAGAAAAAACCTAATTTAGAGTTTGTATAAGAAAAAATGAAAAAAATCTTAATTAAAGCTTATTTGAGTTAAATAATAAAGAAATCAGATAGAAAATATGTAACCTAAGGTTTCCTAAATTAAATAATAAGAAAAATGAAAATAAAAATTTAATTTAGGATTCTATAAATTGGATGATAAAAAGAAGAGATAAAAAATGTAATATAGAAAAAGTAGAATAGAAAATAAATTATAATATTCTCTATTTTTACATTTGCAAGGTTTTAAAGTGCCTATATTTTTCTATTTTCATGTTTTAAACCATATTAAAGGGATAATTTTTCACGTTCTGGTTATGGATAAGGTCATTGTTGAAGAACCCATGCATTTCGTGTTGATTTTTGTCGGAAGGGAACATGTATGCGTACGACACCCATACGAGCTTTCCATACATGATTGATTGTTTTCTTCCTATTTTTTCATATATAAGGATGGATAAAATTCTGGATAAGAATTAATCTTTTTAACATTGAATATACATGCGAAAGTATGGGCGTATTTTTAACATTCAAATTATTTTATAATTATAAAATATAATTCTAATTATAAAATCTAATTCAACCAAAAATTCTATCATCACCCGTTTAACTAAAAGGTTGGAGATCATTAGGATCAAAAACTTATGCAATGGAAAGAATTAAAATTATTTAAAGGTGGATATGCATTTTTTTTTATAATGGTAAGATTAGATTTTATTGATGTTTGAAGTATTTATTAAATATTTTTTTATGTTTGAATTATCAAAATTCAACAGCAAAGTATAATGTGAAGTATATGAATAATATGAAATTTTCATTTATATAAAATTAAAATTCAATTAAAATTTTGAAAATTTGGACAAAATTTTGTTCAAGTATGTTCTTGTTGGCAGTTGACAAACGCATATTGCGCGCGCGCACGCGTGTATAGCGCCTTTGGAAGACTTTGTAAAGGATTGCTTTTTAGATTTAATAGCCGAATATAAAAAATTACTGTAAATTTTAAAATATAAATGTACAATTGCATTTATTGATTAAACATTTTGCAATTTGGTTCAAATTAAGGCAAATTGTTTAAGATTTTAAATTAATCTAATCCTATTTTGAAATCAGATGGCATTTAACCCTAAGTTTCCAAGCTATATTTAGAAAAATTTTGACTCAAACCAAACTAAAATAAGGCTTGTTCGCCGGAAAATAAGTTAGCAGCCATGATGCAAATGTGGGACTCACGCTGACTATCAACGGCTAAGCTACATCCAATTCGTGACCCAAAATTAATATAAAATTGTGAAAAAAAGGCGAAAAAAAGAGAAAGTAGCATGGGTTTTACCAATGATGACTGCCTTGCTTTTAAACCCATACCATAGCTTACATCTTGGTGTTTTTAATTGGCTGAGGTTGATTCTTTGCCCGATTGTGATTCACATAGAAATCTGATAATCATCCATCTCCCTGGTCTTCGTTTCGTATTTAGTCACTCATTAATTATAGGAAGAAAAAGCTTATGATCCTGCACGGGTCTAGCTTTCAACGGCAATTGACCGCACAAACGTCCCGCTCCACACGTTTTACACGTTTGCTGACAAAGTCTCATGATTGGGCAGTTGAAGCTGACGATTTTTTTAACTATCCATTCTATGCCCAGCACATTTCACTGAAAAACATGTAGAACATAAAATAATTCAAAAAGTGTCATTTCCATGGAGCAGGCTAAGATGATGCTTTGAAATATTAGAGACATTTTTTGTCACGCGTTATCATAAAATCATTCTTTTTAAGGAAATGAAAAAATATATTTTAAATGAGTTATACCGTTTAATTACTCGAGTTTGGACACATCATCATATTTTAACTAAATCCAGATAAAAAATGTAATTAGCATAATTTATTTAGCTTATATATATATGTGTGTGTGATCATCCTAATAAAAAGGATGTATAAGCCGGAAAATGTTTTATACCTATAAATTCAATAAATGATATTAAGTATGGTGATTAGCTTAAATTTAAGTGAGATATCACTTTGTTTGAGAACTCGAGGAATTGCATGGTGTAATCCATTTTCACATGAGAATGTGGAGGATCTCGCGGAGGGTGGAGGTGTTATCAGCTCACGTGTGTAAGCGGAGTGTGAGGATCGCAGACCGCATTCGCATTCGCAACAATATTAATGGACGCTATTAGTATTATAGTATTATATATATTTGGGGCAGAATGCAACTCAATCAATATTAATTTTTTTTTTCATTCCTAGGTTTATATATATGTGTGCACGTATGTATAGCTTCTGAAGACTCGTAAGGCATTGTTTTTCGAATTTAACAGTTGAATCTAAAGAATTAATGTAAATGCTAAAATATAAAATGTAAACTTTTATTTATTCATAAAATATTATGCTATTTGGTCCAAATCAAGGTAAATTGTTTAAGAATTTGAATTAATGTAATCTTATTTTGAAATCAGGTGGGATTTTACCCTCGGTTTTCGGGCTATGTTTAGAAAAGTTCTGAGTCGAACCAAACTAAAATAAGGCTTGTTGGTCGTAAAATGAGCTAGCGAATCGGAAAGTGGAGGAACATGTTTTAAACTGAGATAATTTTTCACATAAAACTAAATAAATGATGTTTAAGTATAATGGTTTGCCTAGATTTAACTGAAATATCACTTTGTTTGAAGATTGGAGGAATTGCATGGTGTGATCCATTTTTCACATGGGAATATATGTAAATAGATATAGAGGGTGAGGATCTGGCGGAGGGTAGCGGATTGTGAGGATCGCAGACCGCATTTGCATTCGTGGTGGCTGCGAGTCCCGTGGATACCAGTGCAGCATAAGTAACATGGTTTGTTAGATTTAATAGTTGAATCTAAAAAATTAATGTAAATTTTAAAATATAGATGTACAATTGCATTTATTAATAAAATATTATGAGAGTTGGTTCAAATTAAGGCAAATTGTTTAAGATTTTAAATTAATCTAATCCTATTTTGAAATCAGGTGGCATTTAACCCTGAGTTTTCAAGCTACATTTAGAAAAATTTTGACTCAAATTCGCTTCGTGCATGAGAGACGGCATCCGTGTCGTTGCCGTTGCAGGTTCATACAAAGCCTTCGGCCTCAGCCTACCAAAACAATGAGACTCTGCATTTTGCTTTCCCGCTACGACAATCACTTAACGTTTTGTTTCCGTGCAATTACTTACTTCATGGGGCATTTAATTCTTCACTGCAATCTAACCGTGAGCCGGGGACATTTAATTTTTCACTGCAATCCAACTGCCGGCAATTATTTCATGGGACATTTAATTTTTTATTGCAATCAAACTGTGAGACTCGGACTTTCTCAAGTCTAGAAAACGGAAATAAGATCTAAATCAATCATAATGCTGGCCATCATACATGTTTTGCATTATTCCAAAAATATGTAGATTGAAAACGTAGATGAATAATAGTGAATACGGGATTGGTTTATAAATTAGCTAAATAAGATAGTTTGTGTTAGAGAACTACCCAATTATCTATTTGGCACGGCACCGTGTCAGATCTCCACTTTAATGAAATACCATTTTTAATTATGCAGTCTCGTGAGATCAGAACTCAGAATATGTGTCTTTTTAAAATACTTTTCTAGATGAGAACTTCATCCTAGTCGCGTACAGGTTATATACACATTTTGGCTATATACCCACATTCAATTATAAATGTACTTAAGTATGTATTCCTTGAAGAAGCTTTTGCTACTATCCTATTATCTTTAAAAGAGTCTCGTTTACTAATTTAAGCATCGAAGTATCCACGCCGGGAACACCCTCGGCATCCTCTGACCTTTATTCTAGTCTTGTAGGATTTTAAGCAAGATCTTTTTAAGAACCATATCAGCATTTCATTTCGGGACAATTCAAACATTGATATCATCCGTCGTAACCTTGGACACAAAAGCTATCGAAGAAGAAATTGAGCCTAGCAGAAGTGGCCATGCTAGGATTTTTGTAAGAAAAGTATAGTTTTATACCTTTTATTTGATGTGGTTTATCTTAGTATTTAATTTATATAATTTTTACTATTAAAGAAGTAAGTTATATTTCCAATATTACGAGCCATGGGATGAAATTAAAATCAAGGTGGGCCTCTCAAGGGGGCGGCTCCCCATATCAGATATTTGCCTTTAAACGGGTGGTTGCGATTCCTTTATATATTGTCATCGTCGCGCCTCTTCGTTATACAGCAAACTATCAGCCCATAGTGTCTTTCCCTCCGTCTCATTCACCGCCTTCACAGGCGTCTCTCCTTTCTCACCTCATTTTCTCAAATTTTTTTTCTTTATCATTGCCACTAGAGAAAATTTTTAATTCAGCAAACTGCACACACCAAACGTTGTGATTGTGAAGATTTAGAGGAAGTTCAAGCGTGCTTTGTTGAAGAAATCGCAAGAGAAGTGCGGATTCTACCATCTGATAAATGGAGTTATTTTTCTCCAAAAAGGTCCTACTTCACCCCCCAAACAACAGATTTGATGAGATATATTTTACTGGAATGTAAATTTATATTTATAATTATTCTAAACGGGCTGTTTGCTCTGTCACAGGGATAGGAGAGAGAAGAGAGAAAAGGTTAGAATCTTTACTCTCTACTCATGCATTTCCTTTGATTTGCATTTTAAATGGTAGTCAGTTACCACTAACACTGCAACAAAGCAGGCTTTTGGCAACTAATTCTGGAATAAAAATTAATTTTGTTGCTCAAGTAGAATAGGACCTATGCAATCAGTATTCCCATATATCTATAATTTAACTCGTCAAATGCGTGTTTCAAATTTGTTCGGATAGAGCATTTTTGGGAGACTGCTTGTTAGAAAGGTGCATTTCAAATACACATTAATATTTATAAAATAGGAAAAATAATAGTAAAATTGGATTTATAATAAAAAAGTAAAGAAAAATAATTAAAAATATATAATAATAAGAAAAAAAGCTTATTAAAAATGGTTAAAGTATTGCATACTTAAAAATGATTAGGTATCATTTGGAAAAACTACCAAAAATGGATGGAAATATTCCCTCGTTTTGGGTCATCTAGTTGACAGATTTGGCTAATATCTAGACTCTGAAAAACATGAGATTTGATAAGATATTTTTTACTGAAATGTAAATTTATATTTATTATTAATCTTAACGGGCTGTTTGCTTTTTGTCGTGGGAATTCGAGAAAGAAGAGAGAAGAGGTTAGAATCTTTACTCCCTCTTTGATTTGCAATTTAAATTTGACCACTAACATCTCGGACAATCAAAAGTCATATATGCATATTATGACAGATGAGGCGAGAAGGAAAGACTGCGCCAGAGTTGCTCCACAATAATATAAATTAGATTGAGAGAAAAAAAGGTTCTTCTTAGTCAACGCTTTTTGCAATACTAATAATTTGACTAAAGGATATTTATCCAAACATTGTGCAATGATTTTATGTGAAGAATTAGGCGAATGTGGTAGCCAACGAACCATAATGCAATATATAGATTTACGTGAAAAACTCTTTGGAATGGAGAAAAACCACGGGCAGAGGAAGAGTGTTTCACTATATAAAATATTGAATACAATCAAGAGAGGAGAAAGAGAAAGACTATAATAAAAGAGAAATTTTCAAAGATATTAAGCCTTTTTTTCTCTACAGGAATAATATATATTTATAGAAAACTCTAGTCCCTTTAAAATCTCATGTGTATATGAATTTTCTTTAAATAGCTTTGTGCAAAATTCTTAAAATTTGTTCATATGCAAAATTGCCAAAAATCCGTTCATGCGGATCTTCCTAAAATTCATCCGTTTGAACTGACCAAAATAGCAATCAGGTCACCATATGCTAACGATCTCCACCTTGACATGAATTCTACTGCAATGAATAAATCTTCAATCTTTGAAAAATAAAAATAACTCTCCAACTCTTCCACACAAGTCTCTAAGGATAAATCTCAACAAGAAATCCCGACTAAGTTCAACCAATGCTTAAACTTAGCAATATGAAGTAACTTAGTCATCATATCAATAGGATTATCATAAGTACTAACCTTTCTCATAACAATATTACCTTTAACAACAATGTCTCGAATAAAATGATACCGAATATCAATATACTTTGTTCTCTCATGAAACATTTGATCTTTTGTAAGAAAAATAGCACTTTGATTATCACAATAAACTTTAGTGATCTACAAATCTTCATTAGGTTCATTAAATAATCCCTTCAAACAAATAGCTTCCTTAAAGGCCTCAGTAATAGTCATATATTTAGCTTCAGAAGTAGACAGTGCAACTGTGTCTTACAAGACCCAACTGATAGCACAACCACCAACGATAAACACATACCCTGTAACTGATTTTTTCTTATCGAGATCTCCTATAAAATCAGAATCAACATAACCAGTAACTCCAATTTTAGCTTCCTCAAACTACAAACAAACATTAGTAGAGCCACATAAGTATCTAAGAATTCATTGAACAACTTTCTAATGCTCTTTACCAAGATTAGCCTTGTATTTACTGACAATACTTACTGCATGTGACAAATCAGGACGTGTGTAAACTATAAGATACGTAAGGGAACCTACTGCACTTGAATATGGAATATGTAACAGCCCGGCCACCCCAGTGCATATTGTCCACTCTGGGTACCATTTCGGTGCACAACGCTGATATTAATCTCTCATGGATTTGTCCCTTCCAGGGCTACGCCCCTCCGGACCTGTCCACCACCTGTCAAAATGGGTGACACTTTTGTAACTGAGCCCTACATATTTAGCCCAAGACTCCTTCCCTTACCCAGGCGATGTGGGATATTACATCCACCCCCCTTGGGAGCTTCCATGTCCTCATGGCACACACCACCTACAGGCTTAGAGAGTCAACTCTGATTTAACTAGTGAAGTCTGCTTTGATACCACTTGTTGGTCCCTTATGCAATGGTAACTCAAGAGCAGGAGTGAATTGAGTTTTTAAAACTTTTGGCATAAATTTGGTACTGCAAGAATAAATAAAATAGATTAAACAATAAACAGCACAAGATTCTTATAGTGGTTCGGCCCTTCTTGAGTTCCTACTCCACTTCTCTGAGTCATTCTTCTCTACTGAGCTCAGGTTTCACTAATACCTTGATCAACCTGATCAAATACATGTTGGTTTTACAACAAGGTCACCAACTAACTTACTAATTTTCCAAGTTAACCAGAAACTTTCATGACCTGTTGGTTTTTCAATGCTCACCAATAAACTTATAAATTTTCAGCAAGTTCTCTACTTGCTTATCTCTATACATAAACACCAAGCATTCTACTTGTGTTGCTAAATACTAAAATAAAGTGTACAGATTAATGCCTCTTACTTAGGAAGATTTGTACATAAATTCAGTATTCTAAGTGAAAGATTAAACAATAAGAGTAAAAGATTCAAACTCCTTGATCGAGTAGAGATTTGAACTTTAATAGTTCTAACTGAGTTGTATCCATTGGAATTGAACTTTTGGAGGAAGATTTTTGAATGCTTTTCTTGTGATCAGCAAAGTTTAAAAAATATTTAATCGGGTTATTTTCTTCTGCTTCTAAATCTCTCTTTTATAGGTTGAGAGAGATTTTTCTGTTGTTGATCTTGGCAAACATTGAAATGTTCAAAAATATTTTTCTTTACCTTATCTTTTGTCTAATGTCTGATTTTCTTGCCTTCTGGTATAAATCTACTACTTCTGTCGCTGAATTTTCTAAATGTTCACTTTTTGTGTGAAGTGTTCCAAAGAGATGAGTGAATAGTTAGTGTTTGACTAATTTTAGATAATCTGACTTATTTTCTTCAAATTTTCCAAAGTATTAATTATCCTTCTTAGTTGCGTTAGTCACTTGTTCAGAGAAGTTTAGATTTTTTGAACTTATATTGCCTTCGAAAAAGTAATTTGAAGCCTTCTACAAACATTTTCAAAGCTTGATTAACATCTCTGAAGCATGGTTTAACATCTCCAAAGCTCAGTTAACTTCTCCAAAGATTATCTAAATCTTTTTCAAACCTTGGCTTCAGGTTCTCTGAAGCATGTTGGTTTACTCTGAAGCTTTGTTGATTGTTTTCGAAACCTGTCTAGTTGTTTCCGAAGTGTCTTGTAACTTGTCCAAAACATCTATGACTTCTCTAAAGCTTTTCAAATTTTTGTGAAGCATGCTACAACTTGTTCGAAGCTTCTTTGTGCTTTTTCAAAGTATTCTTGATAATTCTGAAGCTCTCATAATTATTTCTGAAAGGCTCTATGACTTGTCTTAAGCAATCTTGATTATCTTTGAAGCGTAATGTAAGATCTTTGAAACTTTGAAAAAGACTCTGAAGTATGATTTAATATTTTTCAAGGCTTACTGTTTTTACTCACAGACTTATTTGAAGCTTGCTAATTGTCTCTAGAGTTTCTCTGCATTCTTTCCAAAGTGAACTGCACCCACTCCGAAGTTGCATTATGACTTGTCTGAAGCTCATTGAGACATGTTCGAACTATATCGTGTCAGTTTTTTGAAGCTTCAACCATTTTCTCTGAAGTGTTCCAATTATCTCCGAGACTATGCTGATAGATCTCTGAAGATACGTTGAGAAATTTCTGAAGCAATCCAATCTTTTTTGAAGTGCATTAAAGTGATTCCGAAGTTGCTTCTTTCGAATCCAAGGCATGTCTTCAACACTTCAAAAATTCTGTTTTCTTGAATTAAGCATATGTGAAATTTATATACTAAATTTTGAAAAGCATTTACTTCATATCTTTCTTTTATTATTATAAAGATTATTCTCAAGTTGAATAATTTAAAATTTTTGGAACGTTCTTGAAAATAAGATGTTAGTACTTTAATGTTTCATTCATGGTTTTGCTCATCATCAAAACATACTTGGTTAAGAATGTTCATCATCAAAATCAAGCTAGATAATATGGTTCAACAATTTCCTCATAAGGATCATCATGTGCAAATTCAGGGTCCTCGGAGTACCCATCACTGATAATGGAACTCAATTTGGAAGCAAACCATTCAGATCGTTCTGCACTACCCATGGGATCTAACAGAAGTTTTTCTCAATAGCACACCTGCAAACTAATAGGCTAATAGAGGCCACTAATAAGAGCATCGTAACATTGGTACTAAGAACTCCTCAAGGTACTCTAGGCTTTGAGGACAACACCAAAAAGGTCCATGGGCGAGACACTGTTCACGCTAACATATGAATCCGAGGTAGTGATATTCATAGAGCTCAAAATACCTTCCACCCGGATAGAGAACTTCAATTTCAAAATAAACAAAGAAGTGCTAGAAACTAACTTGGACCTGCTGGAGGAAATAAGGATCAATGCCCAGGCTAGAATGGTAAGGCAATAGGCGCAAGTCAAACAATACCACAATTGGAGGGTCAAAACAAGAAATTTCAAAGAGAAAAACTTGGTCCTATGAGAAGCCTTCGTCAACAATCCTACCCACATAAATAGACAGCTCACCTGCTCTTGAGAGGGACCATATGGGGTAAAAGAAGTCCTAGAAAACAGCCTATTGGCTCCAAAGGCTAAACAATAGAAACATCCCCCAAATGTGGAATGTCGAGCATCTGAGTAGGTATGATCAATAGATTCCATTATCATAAGTTAAAGGCATTATCAGTAGATTCCATTATGTCATAAGTTAAAGACATTATCAGTAGATTCCATTCTATCATAGGTTCATAACCTTATCAGCAAAGTTTCATTTCATCCTTACTTTTCGATATTGTATGAAGATTTTTTAGAAAGCAATAAATAAATCTTTCCACAAAAAAAAATTTGAAAAGTCTCATAAGGGTTTCGGAAATTACATAAGGGTTTGCTGGAACGGAACTGAATCGCCTACCTCAGTAAATGTTGTCATGCCCACCGATCCCATAGAACGGAACTAAGGGGTGAGATATCATTCGGTTCTGTAGAATGGAACCGAGGGATGAGACATAAGTCGATCCTATAGAAATAGAACCAAATGGCTGGGCTAAGTAAAGGTCGCCACGCCCATCGGTCTTGCAGAACAAAACCGAAGGGTGAGATATCATCCGGTTCCCTAGAACGGAACCCAGAGATAAGATATAAGTCTATCCTATAGAAACAGAACCAAATTTCTAGCCTTAGTAAAGGTTGATGTGCCCATCAATCCCGTTAAATGGAACCAAGGGGTGAGATATCATCCGGTTCTGTTCTATGGAACCAAGAGATGAGACATAAGTTCGTTCCCCATAAACGAAACTGAATTGCCAGGCTCAATAATGGCTGTCATGCCCATTAGTCCCGCTGAATGGAACCGAGGAATGAAATATCATCTGGTTCCATAGAATGGAACCCAGGGATGAGATATATGTTGGTCCTGCAGAAACAGTACCAAATTTCTGGCCTTAGTAAAGGCTGTCATGTCCACCAGTCTCGTTAAACAGAACCGAATGGAGAGATATCATCTGGTTCCATAGAATGGAATCGGGGGGCATGATATCATCTGATCCCACAAAACATAATGGCAAGTAAAGGTTGCCACTCCCACCAGTCCTTCAGAATGGAACCTAGGGGTGAGGTATCAGCTTGTTCCATAGAACAAAACCAAGGAATGAGACATAAGCCGAGTCTGCATGATGGAATCACGGAATGGGACATAAGTCTATTCCGCGAAATGGAACCGAAGGGCAAAGCTGAGTAAAGATCATCACGTCTCAAATCAAGAACATGGAATGCCATGACCAAGATTTTTTCTTAAAGAATAATTCAGGAATAACAAGATATAAAGAAATGAGAAATAGAAATATATTTATAAAATTTGTTCACAACTATAAATCATCCCCATCTTGTGAAATATCATATAAGTCTATGCCGTGGAACTTCTGAGACACCTTCCTCTTTTACAAGAATCAAAAGACTGTTTACAATAATTAACCACATGCTAGAGCAACATCTTTTGACACTCAAGCTCCTCAACCAGCTGTTCAAAGTGTTGTTGAAGAGCCCGAGAGACCTCAGCCGCATGCTCCACCTTTAACAAAGTAGCCTCCTACTATATAGCCTCTTCCCTGCTTTCCAGAATAGTGATATTCTATTGCAGCATCTACTCTCTTAGCCTCCACCTTCAATTGGGCCAAGCATTCCGCTTTGGTTTGCGCAACGAATATAGCACGATCATAGTCAGTCCACACCTGCGAAAGAACAGTTTCCATTTCCCATAGCTTGGACTCCATCAAAGCGCGCTCCACCACTAGAGTATCCTCCTTGGCCCTAAGAGCTGAAGCAGTCTCCTCCAGTTTTCAAAAATGACTCTTCTCCTCCTCCAACTCCTCCATCATGGCTACAGATTTCGTAATCGTGCGGTCTCGATCATTCTCTAGGGCATGGTTCGTACTCCTTCAATCATCCACCTATTCCTCCTCCTCCTCCAGGCGCTCAATCCGGATCCACACCTTATCCCAAATGAGACCCAGGTGCTACATAATAATCTTCATCCAATCGACAAAATTTTTTCTCTCGAGCGAATGTCGCATGACTCCCAAAGAAGATTCCGCAAGCAAGTCCTCCCAGGGCATGTCTAGATACCGGGAATGATCCGTCGAATAAGCTAACTTGGTAACAAATGTGGTAGCCAACTGAGGGTTCTCTAGAAGGGAAGTAATCGACCCCGCCCCCTCTGAGCCACGCCTGCAAGAGTCGAAGGCCGGAAAGAGTTTTGGCTTACGGAAGCGGCAACTCCATTAGAAGGCACAGAATTGCGAATAAAGATGGGCTTGCTTGAACCAGAAGCTTCACCATGAAAAGACTGATCAAGCGAAGCCAAGCTAGGGCCCATGTGTGAATGTTTCATTGCACGAGCCAGCCGATTGGAGGAAAGCAAGCCTATACAAAATCATGAAAGACGAGTTATAAAAAATAGAGAAAGAAAGGAAATAAGGACAAAAATAAATAACAAAAAAAGTGATGCTCACCATCTAAGACTAAAGATAACGGTTGAAATATTGTAGCCGCTTCTGGTAAAGTACCCTTTGATGCACATACAAAGGAGGTGGGAACAGAAGTCATCGGAACCGATGGTGTTGGAATAGAAGGAGCAAAACCACTCGAATTCACTAATACAGAAGGAGCAGGAACGGAAGCGATTGGATTCGATGGTATGGAAGTGGTAGCTGATGTACTTGGATCCCTTGAAGTGGAAGGCACAAAAGAGGAGCTATTAGGAGCTGCTAGTGTAAAAGGAGCAGATAGATCAGAAGGTGGTAAGGAAACAACCACCAAAGTAGAGACAATGTCAGAAGAAGAAAAGAGCTAACAAGAAATAGTTGCAGAAGTAGAACTGGAAGAAAAAGAAACTATAGCATGAGAAGTAAAAAAAGAAGAAGAAAAAACAGAAGACTGATGAACTATCCCCCCAGAAGAGTGTCAAAATCCCCACCAGAATGGACACACTCTTCGAAATCCTGCCTAATATAAGAAGGCAAAGGACAATCAGATCCACCCAGGAGGTTAGAATCATCTGAGGAAGATGAGGAATGAGAAAGGCTAACCCTCGAGGATACTACAAAAGGACCCAACCTAGGAGAGCTCGTTATATTAATTAGGTCCAGTTGAAAAAGGGGTTCCACTTGCTCCTCCCTATGGGATCCGGAACAAAGTAGATCCTGTTGAACAAATGGCTCCGCTAGTTCCTCTCCATGGGATCCAGAAGAGGCTAATGCCGATCGAGAAGAGGAATCCAATGGCTCAGAGGAAGAAGAAGAAGGTGGCGAAACAGAGGGGATGTCCCTCCACTTCCGAGCAACTGACTTAATTAGTCACTCGGAAGGACCCATCCCCACGGTGGGAGCTGGGCCCACCCTCACAGGAGGAGCTGGACCCAACCTAGAAGCACCTGACATCGAAAGTTACCCACCCACACTCCAGTAAAAAGTTTGTATTCTCTCTCTATAGTAGAGCAAAGCTCCAAAAACAAGGAGGGCAGATTAGCCCATAGAGGAATAGGGTCAGGAATGACAACTTCCTTACCAGGGAAGCTACAAGGAAAGTATACTTGCCAACAGTGGTCCTAAGTGACAATAGCGTCCACTGAGAGTGAACCTAAAGACATTAGCCTGTCCCTAATGAGAAAAAAATTATATCGCTCTAATTTGGGTGGAACAATAGAAGGAGTCCGACCATCCGACTAAACCGACAGAAAAGGGGAGCCCCCCGAAACTCTAACCCAAGCCCAATGACTCTTCCAATCATCATTTGAGTTTGTATTCCGCGTGAACAGATTCTGCCAAGGAGGGCGAGGAAGAAGATAGAAATAGTAAGGAGAATGAAGAGCCTTACTCAAAGTAAAAATAGAAGCGAACATGGCAAAAGTGAAACAAAAATTTTCCCGAGGTTATGGATCCAGAGGCAAAGAGACATGATGTAATGCCAACTATTCAAAACTAGCTGCCTAGGAGAAATGTTATAGCTACAAAAGAAGGAAGAAATGAGATTTATCTAGTCCAAATGGAAACCAACTTTAAGAAAACCTAAGATAACAGGGAGGAGACCTTCCCTATGATGCCAGGGAAGAGCAGTTGGTGAAGGGAATTCCCAACTCATCCCTGCGGGCAAGGGATAAAGCTGAAACACTGCAATGAAGGCATCAAAAAGACGTGAATGAGACTTTTCAACTACCATTGGAAGAATAAAGGAACAACAAGATGAAATAACGCTACCAAGAAAGGAAAGAAGAAACAATGAGACCAGAGGAAGAAGACGAGAAATGAAGATCTCCACTTTGTGGCAGCACCTTAAAAAATGCTCTCTGCGAAACCATCTAGTGTTTTACACCAAATCGGGAGGCATACAGCCTCGTTCCTCATGAAAATTGAAAACTAGTCATTTTCATGTCAAATGGCATTTAAAAGCACAACACATGGCTGAAGGAGAGTAACTGACATGAATAAAGCTGCCATAGGATGATTACTTTAAAATTCAAAACACAGCGAACCTACCCAAAAGCATGAAAAGACATTCCCTCGACGGGACCAAGACGATTCTCTCTGGATCCGCCATGGCATTCTCATTTACAGAACAAGCCTAAGAATTCATGAAGCCCCTTAGAGCGGAACCGAGCCAACTCCCTCCGGATCCACCATCATGTTCTTGTGAGCAAAACTAGTTAAATTGAAGCAATTAATTTATCAAACGATGCGAAGTTGGAAGATAGTGACAGGAGGGTGTCTACATGACCACTATATCAAATCTTTTTCGAGTGGACCCGGTGAGAAAGACCGCAAGAATCTGTAGCAAGATCTTAAGGACCACCGTAATCCCCCTAGACAGAAAGTGGTACCAAGAGGGTATATATTTTTTAATAAAATAACTTTATTGCTATAAGGGACCGATTACATATACAAAAAAAGGAAGAAACGAGGGGGTCCAACTACTCGGCCAAAGCATCCACTATGGCCCTCAACTATTCTATCTGATGATAGGCGCTCACCAAGTTTACCTCCAAAGATCGAGTACAACCCAGAGACTATGCGTGACCAATGATGATCTTAGATAGACGCCTATTGGTTACACGAAGAGATTACTTCACCGACTTCAATTCTGCATTCAACCACTTGATCTCTCCATAAAGAAACTGGATTTGTTCAACCAACCGAGAATTACTGCTAGAACCTCTAGAATGGGCTTCCCCGCATCTAACTAGTGAAGCAAGATTGACTTCTTCGTACTAAGGTTGCTCAATAGAATCATCCTTCCTCCCATGATCGATCTAGCCAGAGAGGGTAACTTCTGCCCCCCATTCGAATGTGGGGAGACTAGAAGGAGACCCCCATTTATAGGGAGTAAGGGGTTGAGAATGAGGAGGTAGGAAGAGAATTCAAGGCATCACATAAATGCTCTCATTTAAACATGACGAATACCTAAAAACCTACTGCTTCTAAGGACGATATTGCAGTCCGGAGGATATGTTTAGGACAGAGCGCGTTGCTCACTTTCCCGAGGGGAGACTGGTGATAGGGATTCCTAACATAGATACCTATTTAGCAGGACTACGCCATGCCACTTGGGACCCTCGCTCAAATAGGACTCCCGCCAAGCCACGCTAGACGGTCATGTGTGCTTAGGACTATTGATAGTTATGTTGCAGAACCCATCTTCTGAAAGGATAAGGCACCCCCATTTGCGTACAGGCTATACATCCAAGCTACACACCCATGCTCAATTATAAATATTCCCAGTTATATGCCTTGAACTACATGCTCTGGCTATCATCCATTCTCTCAACTAGATTCTCCTTTAGTGACTTAAGCGTCGGAGTGTTTATGTCGGGAACACCCCGGACGTCCTCTGATCTTTCTGTTCTAGTCTCATAGGGTTCCAAGTGAGATCTCCTTAAGAGCCATGTCATTATTCAATTTGGATACAACCCAAACATTTGTATATAATCGGTTTTAGTTTGTATATAAACAAAAAGAAAAACGTTTTCATAAAACACAAGCTTAAATCCATTCTTTCTTTTGATTGATGCATGAGAGTACGGCAAAGGCCTCATACGTATGCACATTCACACAAGGCTTTCTTTTTTAGTCTACCAAAATAAGGGGTACTTGCAAAATAGATTTTATGACTTTCATAATTATAAATTACTTTTTGTATTTTAGAAAATTATAGAATAGACCTTTTAAATCATAAAATTTTACAAAATAAGATGAACCGGAAGGAAAAAAGGGTGCAACTAGGGCAAATACTTGTGAACTAGACCAGAACTAACTCCATTTTAAACAAGGTAAGCTCCCTTTTAATTATTTATAAAGTAAGCTTGGGTAGACTTATCTGACCTACATCCAAATTTCGGTAAGTTCAGTTCTGAGACCTAGATGCCCCAAAACAAATCAACCTACTTAGATTATTTAAAAAATATATATCTTAATTAATTTTTTATCTATATCCTTATATTTAGTCCCCATTTGTTAAGTATATTTAAAAATTTTAATTGAAAGCCTTATATTTTATATATTGTTTACAATTTTGGGTATATTTTATAAATTTAAATCTTAATAGATGGGTCCAGCAAAAATGTATTGTAAGTAACTAACAATCCCTTAATGCAGTATCGACGACCTGAGAAGTGTAGCTAGCTGACAGACATTTATCTAGGCCGTCATGAGTTAAGATCCATTTCCAAGCTCTTTGCTAATTTAGTACCAAAATATTGACAATTTAGCCCATTTTATTTGAAGTTGAGGTATCGAGTATGGAAGAAATAAAAGAACGAGGAAATGATGAAGAACCCTGCGCCATCTGCCAAGTTCCTACGATACTCAGCCAAGGGAATGAGAAATGCTACGAACCCCTGCTTGTGTCCATCGGCCCTTACCACTATGATAAAGTGGGGCTAAATCCCATGAAAGAAAAGAAATCTCAGTATGTGCAAGCTCTTCTCTCTCGAATTCCAGAGCTGAAATTGGAGGACTTTGTAAAGGAAATCACGAAATTAGAGGCAAAGGCAAGGAAATGCTATTCGAAGAGCATTAGCCCCGAACCAAAGGAATTTGTGGAGATGATGGTTATCGATGGTTGCTTCCTCCTTGAGATATTTCTACAGATTAGCAATGCACAAATTTACAATAAGCAGTGGTTACTATTCTTTATATCCCATGACATGCTGCTGCTGGAGAACCAACTCCCTTTCTTTGTCTTGGAGACCATATTTTCGCTTGCTGCGCCCAAAGTAAAAGCAGATTTGCTGAAAGAGCTTATCCTGGAGTGCTGCTTCCAGCCAATTAAAATTCTGCCCCAGAATAAGGGCGTAGCCATGAAGGAATCCTACCGTCATGTGCTGGATATGTTCCACCATCATTGCTTGCCAAAACCTTTGGAGTCGAGTTCAGGTAATGAAGTTAACGTTTCGTCGTCTTTCTTGTTTATTGGTTTGGACTTTGGACACCCAGTTACGCCGCATATTTTATGTTATGATGACTCTCATCTTTCTCTAGTGTTGCAATCGGATCCGGATCCGGATCCGGATCTAGATCTAGATCTGAACGTCATAGTTGATGCACATCCGCACATTCCGGCGCATACAGATCCAGGTCCAGATCCGAATGCAACGCC
The DNA here is from genome assembly GCA_036873735.1 of Pouteria campechiana. NCBI lineage: Eukaryota > Viridiplantae > Streptophyta > Magnoliopsida > Ericales > Sapotaceae > Pouteria > Pouteria campechiana. The sequence continues at coordinate 17,861 of JAYJMB010075817.1, forward strand.
AGACATTGAAGCACAGGATAACGCAAAACAAGGTCCAGACATGGAGCATAAATCAACTACCAATCCGAATGCAGGTCCTCCAAACACTATTGAGAGGCGATCAAATGCGAAGTTGAAGCTGCCCATTTCGAAAGGTAGTTTCTCGCACGAGCACAATTCATTCTTGGGTCTTTGCATATGTATGCTTCGAGTTTTGGTATTTTCCATTTTGACCCATAAATTTTAATTTTGCATATTCATACCTCAAATTTGACGTAAATTGCACAAAGTTACCTTCCATCAAAGAATTACTTAACCCTGTTTTAAAATCATATTAAAGGAAAAAAATGCCCTTTCATTTTTCTTGAGTATAATGAATATTTTATTTTAACTTTTCTTTAAGACAATCTTATCTATATAAAAGAGATACTTTCATAGATATGGTTGCTATATAGGAATTTTCAATTGGTATGATAATCAAGTTATAAAAGCCATTAATATGATGGAATCTACAAGCAATCCTCCTCCACAAGATCAACCCTCTCCTACTACTACTCCACCCATAGAACAAATTATTCCAAAACCAAGAAGAAATAGATATAAGAAAGAAATTGAAGGACTAATTATACAAGAACCAAATAAAAAATATATCTGTAAAGAATTACCCATCCAGAGTAAAGATTTATCTCAAGTAATCAAACAAAATAATTTTACTAATTATAAACTGATAAATATAGAGCAAAGATTAAAAGAACACATTATGCACCCTGCTTCGTCTCCCATTTCTACTAAACCATTAACACCTTTCACATTATTTTTCTCAAAATTACCTAGCATAAAAAAACCAATAAGTGAACCAGATACAACCTCTATTAAAAAATTACAAATGTCTCCTAGTATTATTTCTCTCACATCTAATATTCAAAAATTAGAAGAATTAAAAAATGCTAAAGGAAAACATTTTATTCAAACTTTAACAACTGAAAATAATCAATCGCCAAAATTCTTATTACATAAAATGTATTATAGAACTCAAAAAATTATTACCCACGGCCTTCTCCTGTAGACCAACAATTTGAAGAAGAAAGAAAATTCACACAAAATGAATTTAATCATAATTTTGTTTATGAATGGAATATAAATGGTGCTAGTGAATATCAAATCTAGAATATGTATAACAGTATTATAAGGTATACCACATTATTACAAAATTTTAGAAGATTTGAAGCTCGAGATACAGCAATTACTATTACTTATGGCTTTACCAACCAACTTAAAGGTTGCGAGAAATCCAACTCATCACTGAAGAAAAAATGAGTATTATAAATGACCCAAAACGGGTTGAAACTCTTATGAGTATTATTCTTTATCAATTTTTAGGGAAAGTAGAAGATTATCAAGCTTTAATTCATGAAAGACAATTGAAACTCTGCTTGAAAAAGTTATCCAATTATAAATGATATAAAGATGTATTTATGACTGATATTTATTTATTAGATGATGGCTTAGCTTGTATCTATAAAGAAAAATTCTTACAAGGATTACCATCAATATTTTAAAATGAAGTTAAAACTTTAATTAAACAAGAAGATGATGGAAAACTAGCATATGAAAACTAGACTTGGGGAACTTTATTCACTAAAATATGAGACAATTCTGAATGAATTTTGTAACCTTAAAAGAGTAGAAGAAACAAAATTTTTGAAAAGTCAAAACTTCTCAAACTTTTGTTCTCAATATGAAATAGAGAGATTACCTTTTCAAAAGACTCTATTAGAAAGATCTAAACCTCTATATTATAAAACTAAACCCTATAGACAGAAACATTACCATAAAATATTTAAGAAACGAGAATATAAGCAACCAAATAAAAAAAATATTAAATATTATAAATGCGGACAGTATGATCATTATGCATCAAAATGCTATAAAAGGCAAGTTAAAGAACTTTTATTACAAAAGAACTTAGATTTACATACAATTACCCAAAAATTAAAAGACATATTTTATTCCTCCTTAGAAACTTAAGAAGAAAAATAACAAATACTTCATCTTCAGAAAGTTCTCAGCATTCTCCAAATAATAACCATACTAAACCCTCTAATTGTCAATGTTCTATCTCTCTTCATGAATGTGAAACTTCAAGTTCTTCCCATTATTCTTTAAATGTTTTGAATAATACTGATAAATTATTTCCCAAATTAATTAGCGGAATCCATGACCCTCAACATAAGGCACAATTATTAGAAAATTTTCTTAATACCACTACCTCAAAAGACAAAAGAAAAGACAGAGCACAATTATTTTCGCTTGTTGCGCCCCTCAAAACAGCAGATTTTCTAAAAGAGCTTATCCTGGATTGCTTCCACCGCATATTTTATTTTGTGATGACTCATTTTTTCTGCACAATCGGATCCGGATCCAGATGGGAACGTCATTGTTGATGCAGATCCGCACATTCAGGTGCATTCAGATCCACGTTCAATTACAGCGGTTCCTAAGCGATATGCACACGTTGAAGCGCAGCATAACGCAAATGCGAACGCAGATGCTCCAGAAACTATTGAGGGATTTCTGAATCGCTGGCAAATGAGGAGGAAGTCGGAAGCGAAGTCGAAGCTGCCCACCTGGGAAGGTAGTTTCTCGCACTCGCACAATTCATTCTTGGCGTTTTTGCATATGCATACTTCGAGTTTTGGTATTTTGCACTCTTTGACCATAAATATTAATTTTGCATATTCATATCCCAAGTTTGACATAAATTGCACAAAGTTACCTTCCATCAAAGAATTGCTTAACCCTATTTTAAATTCATATTAAATGACAAAAATGCCCTTTTATTTTTCTTGAGTATAATAAATATTTATTTTATAATGACAATTTTTCTTTAAGACAGTCTTATCTATATAAAAGAAATACTTTCAAACATATGAGTGCTTGATTAAATTTTTTTTGATGAATTTATATTCACTGTTAAAAAATTATTCAAATATATGACCCATACATTTTTATTGGATAATTTTTAAATTTTAAATAAAAAATATGATGTTAAGGATGATAATCAAAAAGTGAAATAGATCTAAAAATCAAATATATTCTATAACTATGTAAAGGACATTTCTATCATTTAACATAATTTTGGAACAACAATATCTTATGGAAGGCAGCTTCATGCAATTTGTCTCAAACCTAAGGTATAAATATGCAAAATTAAAATTTATGAGCTAAAAAGTGTAAAATTGCAAAACTTAATGTATGAATATGCAAAAACCCATTCATTTTTACGTAAAACGCTAATGCGGTTGTGGTCGGGTCCTAGTCAAAGTGGGCCGGATCCAACAATATCCATAACACTACATCAACCGGTTCTGTCCATCACTTGTCATAATTGTGCAAACTCCCACATTGTGGCTGAGGGATATAGAAAAACACATCCTCGTTTTTGTCACATGCCTTCCCATCTCCAAGCAAACGGGGGCGGCCTACTCATCTCATCTATCAAATTATTGCTTAGCTAGACCGAAATGAAGCAGCGTGTGACTTTTAGTTTTTTCCTTCCGCTTCACAGACCCGCCATTTTCAATCCGCCCTGCTGAAGAGCTCCAAGAGGCAGGGATTGAATTCCAGATGAAGAAGGCGGAGGAAGCTGGGAGTTTCTTGGACGTAAAATTCGATAAAAAGGGAGTACTCAAAATCCCGTTTCTTTATTTTTCTGATGACCTGCAGGTCATCTTCCAAAATCTTATAGCTTACGAGCAGTGCTATCCAGAAACCCGTACATTCTTCACCGGTTATGCCTCGTTCATGGACGATCTCATCAACACTGCCAAAGACGTCCAAATACTCCGCCATGCTGGAATTATAGAACATGGCTTGGGCAGCAACGACGAGCTTGCTCAGAGTTTCAACGAGTTGGGCAGACGGATTTTCTTTGACCCTAAAAACAGTCATCTTTCCAGAGAAAAGAGCGATGTCAACAAATACTGTCAAAAGAATTGGCCCAGGTGGAGAGCGAAACTGATGCGCAATTATTTCAACAGCCCATGGGCTATTCTCTCTCTTTGTGCTGCGGTCCTGCTTCTTCTCCTCACCATCACACAGACCGTCTTTTCCATCATCCCAAATGTGTAGCTGAGGCCGTCATTCGATGCCTTGGCCTCAAATGACAAATGATCAGACCTTCTTTTCCATTTACCTCAATCTCTGTCTTTTCTCCTCAGAAACTTAAAATTTGGTTACTCTTTTCTTGCGTGCTTTGCTAGTTTGATCGTGTCCTTCTTCTCTGTATATCTGTGTGATAACCCATGAATTTATAAATATAAAATTATAATGAAATGGTAATAGGGTAGAAAATAACGGTATTGAAGGAAAAATGAAAATCTCATCATCCTGGTAACAAATTAATTTAAAAATTGAGGATTAGATCCACGGAACGAAGATGATAGTGTATAAAATTCCGTGAAAGTTGAATTCGTGGACAAGACGAAATCATGGAAAGTTAATTGTTGGAAAATTTTAGTCCAAGAGGGCCAGTGACTAGCATTGATCATGACCATCCAAATCTCAGATGGTCCACCCGAAAAAAGAGTAGACGATGTGAGGAACCCTAATCCAAAGTTTTTGGTAGAAACGGAGGGCCAGAGTGGCTGGAATATCTCCAAACAGTATTTGCATGGATAAACTGGAGAATGAAACTCCTTTGATCTGGCTCGTCCAAAATGGTGTATCTGATTATCCCAAAATTTTAGGATTTTGGAAGATCTATCACAAGATCATTAAATTTCACTATAAATTAACGGTTGGTTTGCTTGTAATAATAAGCAGAGATCTGAGGTACGTACGGTGAATGTGGCAGCAACAGCTTAGAACTAAACGAAGGTTCAGCTTAGCGTGAACTTGCCCATCGAATTGGGTTGTATGATGACCGAACCAAGGGAGTTTGATGATGGGTGAGTGAAGGGGTGGACCCCAATTTGATCTAAAATTGTATTTAATTCCTGATGGGGGCGTGATCAGGGGTTGGAATGAATTCGTATTGTCAAAAATAAGTATTATCACATTGATCATATTCATTTTTGACCAC
>JAYJMB010075828.1:5113-17263 GCA_036873735.1 Pouteria campechiana
TCTCTCTCTCTCTCTCTCTCTCTCTCTCTCTCATGGCGGAGGCGCAGAAAGCAGAAACATTTGAGCTCAACAATGGGAGTATGGTGGTGAAGATCACCAACTATGGCGCCACCATCACCTCCGTCCTCGTACCCGATGCAAACGGTATCTTTTCCGCTCTCTAATTGCGCTAAATAGTCCACACTGGGTGGAATGAAGCCTGGAAATCAGACCGCGTTTGTCTATGTGATTGACTGTTTTAATTGTAATCGTCTCTCAAGGCTTCTGATCGAACATCTAATCATGGCCGATTTGCCTCACTACTAGAAAACCATTTCCCAAAAGCAGATCGCTTGTTGATGTTTGATATCCTTCTCATTTTTGCTCTGTTTTTGTGGGGTCTCAGGTAATCTCGCAGATGTCGTTCTTGGATTCGACTCGGCTGAACCCTATCTCGTGAGTGCTCTTTGCACGATCATTTTCTTCGCCGTTGTACATTTGATGCAATTCAATTAGAGTAGCTACATTTTGGTACCCTTTCGATGAATTTGTTGTGAGTCATGTAAATATGGAATCAACATTCGCAGATTGGCGTGCCCATTTCAAAGTTTTATCCATTAACAGCTTACTAAGAATTGTTTCTGGACACGAGTTATCATTATTTGGCGATCCTATCTTAGTTAAAAATACATTTGCGTTCGAGTCCTGTGATCCCTCCTAGTCAGATATTCGTCTTGGATTCGCATTCAAGACTTCGAGTCCTGTGATCCCTTCTAGTTTGATATTCATCTTGGGTTCGTACTTAAATTTATATCGTTTTGAAGAAATGTTAACGGCTTCTGAAAATATGTTTCATGGTATAATTGTATGAACATTGTGCTATCTAAAATTTTCTGGCATGACAATGAATGGAGCATAAGAAGAAGTCGAATAAGAAGACCATTTTGATATTTCCCGTTACATTCAACCTCACACTAACTTTTTTGGGTCAACTTTGTATGCATAGGGTGAGTTTTAGGCTTGGTCGGTAAGCGAGACTTTAGATCTATCCCCCATTCAAAATTGCAGCAACATTTTGATTGAAGAGACATCCTTAGATTCATCACTGCAATCTTTTTATTTTTTGCAAAAATGGAATAAATGTTTAGCTCTCCATGAAGTTGATCTCACATGTGGAGATGTAAGTCACACCCTTTATGTGCTATGTTGGTCACTTTAATTAATTGAAGAATGGATCTGGGGAAGTGCTTGTAAAAAGAAAAAAGAGCAATGTTTTTAACTTCCACATAATTTGAGACGTGGTAGAAGAAAATTTCTTCAATCAATATGACAGGCTTTTACTGGAATTGTAAAAATAGTGACCACTCTGGCCTTCCTAAAGCCTCTAATGAAGGCACTACATATGAACACTAATATTATAATCTGTATGACACTGTACTTCTTTGATATCTTTTAAAGGCTGTTTATACTTATTATCTGTGAATTGTTCTCCTTTATCATGTTTTTTCTTAGAAAGGAGCTTCTCCTTACTTTGGATGTATTGTTGGCCGAGTTGCAAATAGAATCAAAGAAGGGAAGTTCACTCTCAAAGGGAAAGAGTATTCTCTGCCAATCAACAAGCCACCCAACAGCCTTCATGGTAAAAGCAAAGTTCAGATGCCAAATGGCAAATTCTGTCTAAAATTTATGGTGATATTTTAGCAATGGGTATTGTTTATAAGGCTAGCTTCTTCAATTGCTGGGCAAGATTAGTTGAATTATACTTTTATGTCATGTTTGCATTGCTATCTTGCCTTTTAAAGTTGCAACAAGGTATGTTGATTTTGTTAAGAAGCCATCTTACCTTGGGCAAGTAATCCAATTTCCTGTTAATCAGAAACTTTTCCAATCCATTGTAGTGACCCCAATTTAAGAAGGTCATTATAAATAAAGAGGAAATATAATCTGAATGGCATAAATTACATTATCAATCTGTTATGCTGTGCTCTAAACTCCTGGCACAATGACCTCTATGTTTGATTCTTCACCACAGTTTTATCTGAATCTGTCAAATTGGTGGACAAATAAACTTCTTTATTCAAAATGCATTGCTATATTTTATACTCCTATTGCCCACTTGTACATCTGACAGATGACAGATTGTTTTTCTAGTGGAGCTTTTCTAATGTACCTGATCCATGAGTTGATTGACAACATTTTAAAGTTCATATTGTGAAGCTAGTGCCTCATCTCCAATATTGGTGGGAATTTCTGATTGGAAAGTGATAGAAACAAAACGTCTCTCTCCCTCTCTCTCTTCTTTTGTTTGTAAATTGTGCATTTGGCAAAAGGTTGCCTTTTTGGTTTACAGAGTACATGAGAAAAGGAAGTTTTTTAATGGTGCTGTTTAAAAATTTTCAGATATGATTCATGTTTTCTGGTCAAAGAAAAAGAGATCATCTTTGTGTTCTTTATCTAGAAGAATTCTGGATGAGGGTTTCAACCATTTCTCTTTTTTTGTGTGTTTCTCTTTTCTTTTTTCTTTCTCTCTTTTTTTTTTTTTTTTTTTTTTTTTGCTTTTTTTACACTGGGAAATCATAAATGGTCAAAATATGACCACCAATTTTTGACAGCAGTTATAGGTATGTTGAGTGCAATTATGGCAATCTCTTCTAAGTTCTATTCTTTGAATTTCAAGCTACAAGCCTTCATAACTTGCATTTTTAATTTGCCACCTGGGCTGTTATGATCTCTGATCAGTGTTTCCCTATATTTTCATCCTGCTAATTTCGTTTTGTCCTCAGGTGGCAACAAGGGCTTTGATAAAGTGATATGGGAGGTAGTGGAACGTAAGGATGGTGAAACACCATCAATTACGTTCAGATATCATAGTCGTGATGGTGAGGAAGGTAAATTATCACTATCCTTTGAGGAAGAGTAAAACCTATTTAGTTCTTTTCAAGTTAGTTTTACCATGCAATTTCAATTCTTTGAAAGATATGGATCTGGGGCCCCTGATTTGGAGGTCTGAATATTTAAGCTATGGGGTTTGCTATGCATGGTGCATGCTGGATCATATAACGAGATACTGGCTGCCCTTAGATTATTTGGAACAGATAATTATAAAGAAAGGCAGAAGTACTTGCAGAACAAACAAATGGCAAGGCTGATGAGTTTGATAGTTTAACACCAAATCAAGGCTCAAACGATGCCCTCTATTTCCACAAAAATTAATGACTGAATTTTGGTTGATCAATTCTTCAAAACCAGGTTACCCCGGAGATGTTACTGTTATAGCAACTTACACTCTCACTGCAAAGACAACAATGAGGCTTGACATGGAAGCTGTGCCTGAGAACAAGGCTACTCCAATTAGCTTAGCTCAACACACCTACTGGAATTTGGCTGGCCACAACTCTGGGAATGTTCTTGAGCATTTTGTTCAGATATGGGCTAACCATATGACCCCTGTTGATCAGAACACTGTCCCAACAGGCGAAATTGTACCAGTTCAAGGTACCCCTTTTGATTTAACATCTGAGAAAAAGATTGGCAGCAAAATCGATGAGGTGCCTGGTGGATATGATCACAACTTTGTGCTCGACTGTGGAGAGGAGAAGTCTGGGTTGAAGCGGGCAGCAAAAGTGAAGGAGCCCTCAAGCTCAAGGGTATTGAATCTATGGACTAATGCTCCCGGTATGCAATTTTACACTGGCAACTATGTCAATGGTGTGGTTGGTAAAGGTGGGGCTGTCTATGGAAAGCAAGCAGGACTATGTTTGGAAACTCAGGGATTCCCAAATGCCATAAACCAGCCAAATTTCCCATCCGTTGTGGTTGAACCGGGTGAGAAATACAAGCATACCATGCTGTTTGAGTTTTCTGTTGGGGATTGATGCATGAGTAAGCTTGCTCTGGCGTTTACCTCATTATGGTTTTGTCCAAGAGTATGAGATGAGGAATACTAAATAAAGAGTAGCTTTGTTTATGAATAGTTTGGCTTAAAAGAAAGACAATAATTGATCATATGCTGCTAAGCATCTCTATAAATAGTTCTGCAAATTACTTGTGGGGTTTTTGTTGTCCTTTTGGTTATTGTGGTCCACAGATCTTTGGGCTTTCTTCTTTTCTTTTTATTATTCCTTCTCAAAGACAAAGGACAAAGAAATAACTAGCAGAATAGAGATAAAAAGGGAACGAGGACAAAGAAAGATGTCCGTTTGCTATTCTGCCGAGATGTATCATGCATAGGAGGTTTGAAACCATGCACTTGAAGAAAGTTAAGCTGATTACTTTTCAAGTAATGCTTGTATTTTCTTGGGGTAGTATTCAGATAATTAAATGATAGATCTGGACAACCTTGCTGAAAGAAAGAGGAATGTTTTCCTTCTATAGTAGTTCAAAGCAATTAACCCGGCCCTCTTGTAATATCTTTGCAAAATGTTGATAAAAACTCCTGGGATTTGGCAGCGAGGAGGAGAAATCGGACTTCATTTCTTGGTCCTACAAATTATCAACTAACTGGACCATTGATTATCTCCCTTTGCTCCCCCAATTGTGCCATTTCCTGCAATTAGTGTACTAGGCTGACCTTCTCATCTTAAATGTCCGCTAAGATTTCTACCTATATTTACTTTCACATAGGAGAGAGACTGAATCACATCATTTCTATTTTTTGGCTTCCGCGACATTGTCCTCATCCATCGATTCAGTGGGACTCTGGGTATCTTGTGGCCTAACGATTTAGTGGGACTGTTGTAGCTTTGGACATTCTCTTCGATGCGTGGTGGGAGCACGTACTTCTAGCGGGTGTGGGTGTCATCATACGTCTCTGGATCTGGTAAGAGTCGCTAGCATGCTAGTGCTTGTCAGCTGATTCCATATTAAGAGTATGCTTGCTAAGAGAGAAAAAGAGGTGGAGAAGAAAAAGGGGGGAAAAAAGCAATACCCTAGCAAGGAAATAATGTAATATGATAAGGATAATGATTATAAATAAAACAAAAAAAAGATAATATACAGGCTATATATGTATATAAGTGTTTTGTGTGCATTTGAAAGGAGGCTTATTTTCAATCATTTTCTCTTTATTTGCATTTTCAATCATTTTATCTTTCTTTTTCATTAAAAAGTTTATTTTTGTTTATATCATTCTTCATCATTTTTCGTTTAATTAACATTGGTGTGTATTTTAAATACACTTTTCTAATACACCCTATTTAAAGAGACTCTAAAAGATAATAAATAATAATAAGTAAAGTTGTTTAGTAGTTAAAGTATTATATCACATTAAAAAGGGTGGAAAATGTGAAAATCTATTTGCCAAATGCGAATATCCTAGGTCTATCACCCAAAACAAGTCTCTATTCTACTTCTCCATGTCACCCTTGTTAACCGAAAACAGGGGTCAGACAGTGTAAGGCTTGGGACATGTACAATGGTCCGGCTTGCTTCTTACATGTTAGCCCGCATCTGTTAAATCATTGAATTTTTGTGCTGGCTTATGTCTGATCAACGGTCCTCAAATATTCTGGTCAAAAAGAAACGTTCAACTCCTCTTCTTCTTCTTCTTTTTTTCGTTCTTTTTTTTTTTCTTCTTCTTTCTCGGCACATGACTAAAGAAAGATTTGTGGAGCGTGTGGGGGCTCAAAGAAGTAGGCCCGGGCTGTATCCACCGGTCAAATTCTACACCTGCCGTTAGCACGCCATGGCCCACGACATCAAAGCGGCAGCATCCTCTTGACTGCATTGCTTGTATTTTGCTTCCTCATCCTGTCGGCTCGACGCGCCGATAACCTTTTGATTTATTAGACGCATCGTTTTCAGTAATCTTGACAACATTTGCCAATAGCCTGCTTGAGACCGCTCTCTCCTCACATACGCCGCATACGAGTTTAGTATGCATCTGTCCATTTCCTCATGTTTGCCTCTGCAGCAGGAGCTTTCATTTCATGACCGGCACAGTTGATTTAAAACTCCAGATTTAGAAGTTATGCATGCACTGATCTTCTGGGGGTTTGTTTGATTTAATTTGGCCGGAGTTTACTGGCTGATGGCTGATAAGCAGCTCGAATCAAATATATAAAGATCGTTCGATACAACTGAATTAATTAATTTAAAACTATTAAGAAGTTTGATAAAATATTAAAAGAAGGAATAAGGAACTGAATTAGCGTTATTGGTTCTACGCAAAATACATAAATAATGTCGTTTAAAATAATTTAATCAAAATATTTAGATAAAATAAAATAAATAATTTTATTAAAGATCTATGTGATAAATAAATATAAAAATTTAAGACGGTTAGACTTTAAATTGAGAAGCGTTTTATGGAAGGGATAAATATTTGGGAATTATTTAATGATTGTAGGAGTATTTTTAAGAAAATAAATTTTTAATAAGTAAGAAGACACCCTCAGAAGTGCTTTCCGCTTATTTGCAAAAATGAGCTTACAAGTCCTTTTTATAAGCCTTCTTAGGGCCTGTTTGGCCCGGCGGTGGCTTTTAAGCACTTACAGGAAGCGCGTTTGCACGTAGAGTTTTTGGGAAAAGCTCCAAATCCGAGCTTCCGTGTAAAAGCCATATTCCGGCTTTTACGGTTTGAAAAGCGCGTTTCCATATTTCAGCCAAACACTGCAGAATCGCGTTTTGGCTGAAAAAAGCGCTTTTACACTCCCAAAACGCCAGGCCAAACAGGCCCTTAGAATCCCCATCAAATGCAACTTATTGTTGGGGTGACTGATTTTAAGTAAACAAGCCATGAGCCTCAACAATAAGCTAAATCAAAATCAAACGAGCCTAGTGATCATTCACCATTTTCCGAGACAGTTGTATGGATGGATAAGAACTAAAGATTACCCCCCAAACTTCATAATCCAGGGTCCGACAATATTTGGCCGTTTGCCAGCCGAATTTAGACATTTGTAGCTGGCATTGGGCCAGGTACAGGTCCGGTGCACGACACCCGATGGATACTTCGCCCTTTCCCATGCATACATATAGCACCTAGAACCGAGCACATGAGTTGGCACTAGAATGGGCATCATGCATATGTTGTCTGTGCAATGTAGCCATATGTTGATTCAATCTCTGGCGGAAAAAGTGCAGCACCCGGTTAGATTTTGTAGCAGATATAGAAGAGAAAAACACAGTTTTGCATTTTGAGCAGCATGATGGCAACGCTATCCAGCACTTTTTTTATTATTATTATTGAAAACATGATTAAAAGGCCATGAAATGTGGCCTACAGTTTGTACCACTATTGGGCCAGGGCGCTTTGCGCAGGTACCAAAGCTTTTTTCGTACGCTTCACGATTTTCTTTTTGACAACCTTTGGTTGTGAGGCCCGACCAAGAGCAAGGTGCGGACGTGCCATCCAGTCTGCCGCCAGTCAATGGTTGTGGGTGGCGAATCTAGTCATATTATGGAGAAGATTGGACTCCCAATTCACATGGTGGCCCATGAATGTTTTGGTAATTCTCTGTCCTAATTCCCACTAGATAACATGGAAGATCTATAGACTATACAAAATTATTGTTTTTATTTATGCTATGACGTAAAATGGGTGAAAACGAGAAGGAATTATTGTTTGAATTCGCATTTATCTAAAAAGCACTTCGTGTAGTTTAAGGGCTATTTGATCTAACTTGGAGTTTTTTGACGAATAGCCCGATGAGCACAAACTAATAAACAGTTAAAGTCAAGTAAGCTAAAATTGTTTAGTACAACTGAATTAAATGGTTTAAATTGCTAAATTATTCTTGATATAATTAATGTTGAAATATTAAAATAATGTTCAAAGAACTAAATTACTCTTATAAGCCTTAAGCGAAACATTAAAAGTGTTATTTAAGATAATATAATTAAAATATTTAGAAAAATTAAAGTAAACAATTTTAGCAATATTCAATTTAGTAAAATTGAATAAATTTTTAAATTAGTAAAAAATATTTCCATTTAAAATTTTATTTTTATCTTTATTTAGTTAATTATGATTTAATTAGAAAAGTGTAAAAACGATGAAGAATTAATGGTGGGAATAATGTATTATGTTGGTTATTTTAGAATTTACAAGCTATTTGTGGAGATAGTCTAACAATATAAATATTTTATAAGCAGAAAAATACTTTATCAATCACCCACGGTTTATCTTGAAAATGGAGCTGATAAGCACCTCCCATGGTCTCCATTAAACATAATTTACCTTTTCATTTTTTAATAAAATTTAAGCAGATAAGTTATTAGTCTTAGGCTTCATTTCGCCGCATGTTTAGAAGGCTCAAAAGGACGTTTGCGAGCATTAATGTGCTTTGTAAGAATGGAGGATTATTTTGGGATAATTTTGAAAATTTTATTTGGCACCATGAATTTTCACATTTTGGGAAAAGTGAGAATTTTTGGCTTCTTCATGTGCTTCCCATTAGGCAATTACAATGTTTCTTTTGCTCTGTGGGCTTCATCAAAGCTTTGATGACTTTATAATATGACATGAAACATTTGATATCAATGATTATATGGTTCTGTATAATAAAAAGTACTTTCAACATATTGTAGCTAAACGTTTATATAAAATTAAAAGTAATTTAAAATATTGACATAATAATAAACACATAAGACTACTGGATTATCATAGTTTGTAAAAGTAAGAAAATAATATTAACAGAATAGGAGCAGTGTCAACATCGAGAAACTGAATAAATGAACGCTTTTGAGAAATATAATTAATAATTCTTGAAAGAAGGTATAATTGTTAGAAATAGCTAATAAAATGTAGTGTCGCTTTAAAACATAGATGTAAAAGATTTTCTTAATCTTTTATGTCCAACTCTACACACCTTTAATGATAATCGGCAATGAACACATTGGAACGTTGGATGGTATATTAAAATTTCTAGCAAATCAGTGGGCTGGGTTGGGATGCATGTACCGCAGCCTTGTATTAGTTTCCAAAAGAGCACCATTGACAATATTCAAGAGTACATAAATGGGGAGAAAGGGGATAATTTTGAGGTTTCTTTCAGGTTTTTGGATCCGGTTAATCCAATATCTTTTTTAATTTTTGGCTTTCCATTAGGCTTTGTTTGAATGATGGTGATAATAAGAAAGGGATGCAATAGTCACTCTTTGCATACTTCTACAATCTCTAACACCCCATTAACCCTACTTTATCTTATTATTATTTATATTTATATTTTATTTTTTACTTTTATATTTTAAAATATAATTCACTGACATAATCATCCACTGCGTCTTTCTTTTATACTCTTTTCCTGTTATAAATGATCTAGATAGACCTCCTATTTTTCTTTTATTCTTCGTATGTTCTCAAATCCCACCAAAGATGCTTTCTGATTCTATATTCACCTTCCATTGTTTTTATTTTTATTTTTTGTAAGATGTGTTGGTGCTTTTGTTAACTGATCAATAGATTAATAAGTTATCATTTATCCTCAATGCTAGACTACACCATTAGCCAATAGATTTTTCTATCAACCATGTGAATGAAAAGATATCTTTTTCTTTACTTTTAATCACTCTTTTATTATGTTCATCAAATTTTTAATTCAATTAATCTCATGTGTGATCGTCTTGAAATTTAAACTTATTAGCCTTCTTTTTAAAAAGTCCTTTTTATTTAATAATAATAACAACAATGACAGTTACGATCTAAGCCTTGAATGGGCCTCGACACTAAAAATTTTTAGGATTGATAAACTATTGGCAAAATGATTACTTGTAATACTGTGTTCATTTCTCTCCCTTTCAAACTTGCTTTGCCTGTAGAAGCTTGAAGGCTTTAGGAATTCGACCAACTCACGTCTCTTTCCTCTCTCTTTTTTTTTTTTCCGTTTTTATTTCTTTCGGAGGAACGAAGTTGGGTTGGTTTGGGAAGTAATTGAGTCATATTCTGCTTTAATCCATTTTAATGCTCTGATGAATCCTACTATTCACAGATTCAGAAACTAACTTGGTATGCAAAAGTTGGCATATTCCAATATTCAAACGTCCCAAACTTCATAATCGAAATGCCAGCAGACTCATGATACCTGCAGCCCCCTCTTGGATTCCATGGATTGATTGGCTTTTTCGTGCATGGGCTCATGATACCTGCCATTTTGAACCAACACAAAGGGCCCCACTCCTCCAAAAATGAAACGTGGACAATCATCTTCTCTCCTCACACCTTCCTCCCTCACCTCTCCTTTTTTCTCACCAAAACATATCACGTGTCCATAATATCAAGACCCCCAATAAATAATTATTTTTACTTTAGATGGCATAAAACCCATTTTGGGCGTCCACCAAATCCGTCCCCAGTCGCATGAATCCCATGAATTCTAGCTGTAACTTTCCATGGCCCATGGCCACAACCCTTTATATTCCTTACATTGCCCTTCCACGTCCGGTTATTCCGGCTCGACCTCATTATCTCGTCGTGTTGCTCACACCAAAAGCCACATTTTGATGTTTTCCTTCAGAAGCCACCAACTTAACCCACAAAAGCATGCGTCTGCGAATGGTGACGTTTCCCCTCTGACCCTTTTTAAGTACCAAGACACCCGCGCCAAATGTGGCGCTCACAGGCACGTTTGGGATTTTTTGTAAATTAAACTTTCTAAATTTATTTAATTACAAATTAGTCTAGTTATCTTTGAATTCTACAAACTAACCATTGTACGTTTAATTATTGTGCAGATCAAATTCCATTTTGTGTTTGATCGCGAAAATCGCTTTAGTGTTTAGAGTTCTAAGATTGCTCAAACAGCTACGATGGGTATGGAATGGATCACGAAAAAAGAAGCAAAAATTACAAGAAGAAAAAAGGCATTTTTATATAAAAAAAAGGATTATGTCTATTTCTGCAGCTGTCTAGCTTTGGGATTTTATGTGCATCATAATCAAGCGTATGGAGTTTAAGTTGCAAAATTCATATACAACCATATTTATTTGCAATATAGTAAATTCAAAAGATCCAATGTGCAAAAAGCCCACATGGGAAGAAATGAAGGGTGTTTTCGTAACTTTGCGGCCATAGGCTTTCCGTGCTTTCTGCTTTTGCCCGCCCATTCTTTGGATGCTTTGGCAGCCCTCTCTGCCTTTACCAGCCCCCTGTTTTGAATTATTTTCCTTCTCAACTCAAAATTTCAATTAAAAATTCCAATTTCGAGCGTTTTTTTCTCCCGCATGGCATGGGGGAGCAGACGCTCTTCTACACATCCATATGCCGTCCAATTTAGATAATTCGAGATGTTGGGTCCACTGGAAATGGAGCATGTTCCACAATCATCACTTCAATTACCTATTCCTGGAGCTCAATCTAGACCATTAGGAATTTCATTTTATTAAATATTAGTATGGTGGTCCATTTAGGCATGTGTGTTTGACACGTGTAGTGTGGATTGGATCGAGAATGATGTGGCATGGTCGGGGGGGATTATGATATGCCTCTTGGGCTGGCTGGCCGAAGAGCTTTCCAAAATAAAAGAAAAAAGCAGAGGGGGAAAGCGGCAGCAAAAAGCAAAAGCAGGGGGAATCCCACTGTACCACCTAACCTTTATTCATTCCACCTCTCAAATCGCCATCATTACCCTTCCAGTCCTTTTTCTATTTTTCTTCCTTTCTTTCCTTACTTTCTAACCTTTCTCATACTATATTGGACAGCTATTTTTTTATTATTATTCATCGTTTCCATGTCGTCGAATTGGGGTTAATGTTATAATTTAGAAATTAAATTTGGAGTCGAAAATTTTACCAAAGAAGGTTAGAATTAAAGACCACTCCAAAGCGACATAGACTGATCCAAGTGTTGCAAGTAATTTGGATTGTATAGTGTATCTTTATTTCGAGGCAAATTTCGTTGTAGGAATGAGGAGAATTGCTCTTATCCTTCAAGCTACTCAATTCCGCTATTTACGGACTAGCGGCATTGCTTTTGCACGCACACAGCTGTATAACATTGTTTTTGTAGACTATGAATAAAATCCAAGCCTTTTCCACTTAAGGCTGCAAACAAAAGCTAGATTATCTTTACAATAGTTCGGGTATTTTGACAGAGATCTCGTCTGCATAAATCCTTTTCGCTGTTTCTTCCTTTGAAAAAACTATAAAGTTACATGATTTGTACCTTGTAGCCCAGCACATTGCAGCTTTGTTTCGTTTGGGGAATAGGGGATGTAAAAGAGAAGAAGGGAACAT
>JAYJMB010075839.1:0-22920 GCA_036873735.1 Pouteria campechiana
AGTGCTGGTGGATCCTCGTGAGGCTGGAGATGGCGATGGTGATGTGATGATGGGACCGAAGTCTCTCTCCAGGATCTTCGTCGTCGTTCTCCTAGACAGTGTCAAGTACGTCACCTACTCCTGCGTTCTTCCTATGAAAGGAGCAGCGGGTACTCATCTGGTAACTGCATAATTGGACAAGATCCAAGATCCACCCATCCAATAGCCCTGTTAACTATCTATTTAACCGTACGTAGAAATTTTTGCTAGAAGAAGCAAAATCAGTGGACCCCCTTACTCTTATTACATAGATATCTTGCGCATGGAAAGATCGGAATTGATGGTAGAAGACTGATGAGGGCGCTTTATGGAGTTAATCACAAGCATTGCATATGATGGTCTTGTAGCCTTGATCCTCTCTAAATCAGACTAATAAGAATATCTATCTCCGAGGACAGAACAAAATTTTTACTTGTTCTAGACGATGCGTGGGGACCGAAACAGTTTGGAAGGAGATGGAACATCTAGAAAGAAGGTTTCACCTCTTCCTGGCACGAGCCACGATGCCTTAATTGGTTGAAAATGTTATTGGATGGAGATTGTCTGTCCTTGTTCAAATGCTGTTGGACATTTCTAGAATTCAGACGTGTTGGTAGATAACCGGTAAGGAAATCTTTTCAATTAGCAGAAATGAGTGGGATGCTGTTCTGTTTCCTATGTATTTTGTAGAATATAGAGAACAATCTGTAAAAGGCACATCCGTTAGAATCGGTAAACGTCACGTGGTAGTGTAAAATAGCCTCCAAATAACCAAACATGCCCCTAAGAACAAAAAGGTAAAGCTTACCTGTGATTTTGGTGATGCCAACAAGGGTGTTATAGGGTGAGGTGCCTATTTTTCACTGCATCTTCATTCTCCTCCATTTAATACCCATGCATCTAACTGGGTTGTAACCCGGGTTATTGGGGATAGGGTTGAGGGCAGACTTAATCCAAGGTCTATAACATCGATTCTAATCCTAACTGAACAATAATTTTAAAACCTCAATCTTAACTTAAATTTAGCAGGTTGCATTTGAGTTGAATTTGGGTTATGTGAATAAGTAAATAAATTATTGTTCATTTTCAACATTTAATAACATTCAAATAAAATTAATTTATCATATATTTAAAATTTACATATCCAATATTAAATTAAAGTTTCAAATCCAAATAAGACAATAAGTTTATCAAGTAGTAAAATAAAATACAAGTTTAAATAGTATTTAATTAGTTTCAAGGAGATTTTCACAAAGGATAGAGAGATGAAGATGAAATTAGGGAGATAAGATCAACTAGAAGAAAATATGCTTATAAGAATAATTAGGTCCAAGAAGATTTTCAAAAGGGCTATAGAGATGAAGATAAAACTAGAGAGATAAGATCAATTAGAGGCAAACATTCTTATGAGAATAGAAATAGGGATTATGGAAATGATATGAGATTGGTAAGTCATTTGTGTTTCACAAAAAAAAATTCAGAAAAAGGAACAATATAATATAAATTATAAGAAGTAAAAAATGTTTAAGTGTTAGTTTTATAGTTAATAATATACAATTTGAGTGAGTTTTGGGTTAAGTTGATATTAACCTAAACCCAACCCAAATTAGAATTCACGTTCGGGTTGCTATTAACCCAAACCTTTTAAAATGTTGGGTTGGGTTCAGGCAAATTTGGTTTAACCTAACCCAAGTTACACCTCTAACATCTATTGAGCCAAAGCTACTTTGGTTTGATTTATTAAAAACTCAAATGCATGGCCAGCCTGCCATATTTTTGACGTGAGAGGAGCATAAAATCATATACCATTCTTATTATGTAACAATATATTTACTTCTTTATCTAATCAAGTTATATACTCTTTAATTAACTATATATTTTTCATAATTATACTTCTTTATTTTCTATAATAAATTAAATTTTTCAGCGCCTCTATATTTTTGGCAGTTTATTTTAAAATAGGTTATAAGTTTGAATTTACTATATAACAATACAAGGAAAAGGAAAGTGAGGTGTAATAAATATATTTATTCAATTGGGGGTGTTTGGTTGGATGCAATAGGACGGTGTACAGCAGTACAACACAATATTTATTATATTATTTTATCTTTTTTCTGTATGCTAGGTTAGAATGCATGCCCAAAATGTAAGCCTGATTGCATCCAACCAAACGCAATGATAACAAGTCTTCTAGCAGGTGTGCAGTCTCACCACACCTCCTCCACCAAATTATTAATCCAAGCGTACCCTTTACATGCAAATAAATTCTCAGCGCTTAGCGCTTACAACATCAGTGGTCCGCGTATCAACTGTGATTCGCCGCCAGAGTAGTTTATCCTGCAGGATTCGCCTTCACCGCAAAACGCCACCGCCCCTCCGCTTCGTCTCACCGTCGACACCTCTCTCTCTCTCTCTCTCTCTCTCAATGGCGAATCTTCCGGACGAAATCTGGCGACTGATTCTGGAAGGCGGCGTCAAAACCTGGAGATTGAGCTACAGAGACGTCTGCCGAATCTCCATCTCTTCCCGTCGCCTTCGCCGGCTCGCCAACGAAGACTCCCTCTGGTCGATGTTGCTTGCTGTGGATTTTCCTGCTGTGGAATTTCCTTTTCCAAACTACGGCTCCGCCTCCTCCTCCTCCTTGTCCAATTCCCATCCCAGTCCCAAATTCATCTACAAAACAAGGCAAGAAATGAAGAAAAATGCTTTCTTTTTTTTCTTTGAAATCATGAGTATTCTGGAACGGGCGATCTGGGTCGTTGATCTGATGGATTCGATGATCTTAGCCGTTCAACCATGGACTCAAGAATGGACGGTTTGGATGAGAAACATGAGTATGGCGAATTCCAGTTCTTACCCTTTGATGCAGGGATCAAGGAGCTCAGAACCCTCTGTTTTTCCCTTGAAATCACATGGATTCTGGAATGGCAATCTGGGCCGTGGTTCTGATAGATTCGATGATCTTAGCCGTTCAACCATTGACCCGAGAATGAGCGGCTGGATGAGAGACATGAGTATGGCGAATTCCTTGATGCTGGGATCATCAGATCAACGATCTGGGTCTTTGCATGGTCAGAGTAAACAGCGGGCATTCCTTAAGGACTGTGTTTGGATAGCTGGCTTGGACAGTGCAGTAATTTCCATGATCGCTGTTCTGCTTCTTTGTTTGATCTTTCACTTTGGATGTGGTATTTGTTAGGTTTGAGAGAGAGAAGGAATTCAAGCTCGCTGCCCATCGACGGGCTGTGCTCAGATTGGAGAGTCAGATTGCTGTTTGTTCGAAGGATCTTGGAGAGTTACGCCGCGTGTTGATCAGAGAGAATGAGAGAATGAAGGCAACTGAATTAGAATTGAAAAATTTGGAGAAAGTCAGGTATTTGAAAATTTTGGAAGCAATCTGAATGGCTTGCTAATTGCTATGGTGCTCTGGTTTTCAGGCTGCCCGAAATGCTTTTATAACCAGAATTTAATAAATAATTACACAATTTTGGAAGCTGATCCATAGTGTCGTCTTTGGATGAAATTATAACAAAAAGTGCCGAGAAACTTGGAAGACTCTCTCTCTTTCCTTTATATTTGTTTTGAAATCTTTTGAGTGAGACATTGCAATTGCTTTTTTTCATTAGGCAAGCATCTGTATCATTGAATGTGTGGCAGCCAGCAACTGTTCGCAGTTGGCAAAAGCAGATTGTTGAGCAATCTCCTATACCTGTGGAGCATCGTATTAATGCTCTAGAGATGGAACTTAAAGTTTGCAGTAAGCAGGCTGAAATACTTAATAATGCCTATGTAAGTTCCAGGCTTTTATATCTCATTCAATTCTATGAGATCATTGTTACCTTGATCCTGACTCTTTCCTCATCTCTGGAATTATTCTTGGTCAGAATGAGCAAAAGCGCAAGCTAAAAGTTGGTGGGGAAGAGTTGGCATCTTTGAAATATCACCCAACACGTGATTACCGACCAGCTATGTTCTTGGGTAATTACAGATCAGCAACGAGCTTGGTTGATCGCAGAGGAAAGAAATTGAAACAGTGCAACAACTGTAAGACTGAAAATATCTGGGTTACCTTTTTTAAGCTTTCCTTATTTTACGGTGAACTTCACTGTACGCCTTTTTTTCATTTGTTTCCTTCATGTTATATGGACCTTATTTGAGTCGCTTCACAGCATACCTGAGCCTGTATTAGGGATGTGGTTATTTTGGTGGGTGCCCCCGAATGCCATGAATGATTGCATTATTTACACAATAATGCAGACTAAAAGCCACCAGTATGCAGGCTTCATGCTGATTCTGGGGGTATATTTGCTGGTATAGTTTATCAATATAAAGGTTGGTGTGGACTGCCATTGTTATACAAGCATTATTATTCTTCCCTTTTGTTGAATTTCTGCAAAGATTTTGTTTTCTGTGTGATTTTTTTTTATTGTTAGCAATACCATGGAGGAGCCCCTGTTCTTCCCATATTTATCTAAATTCTTTTTATCCAACCATCCTATCAAATCAGTAGGTCATCTGGTGCAATTTAGGAGTGGATTCCTTAGTGTTGAAATGTTAGTAGATCAGATTACACAATCATTAGTGTCAAAGATCGAAGATGAGGATCCTTAGCAGTCCTGAAAAGCGGAAGATCTAGTTCGGCACTGGTGCCAGGAAAGGAGTATAGACAGTTGGTTTACCTCCTCAGGCAAAGTCCTTAGATTTTGTTTATTTTATGAAGCTGATACCAAATATAAGGCAAGGGTATTAAGATGATGATTAAATCAATAATGTTTTGGTTAATCATATTGTTCTGAACAATGTAGATTGATGAAACTGCTGTTGTGTGAAGAGCTGTAAAACTACTTGTGGGCATTATGCAACTTGCAATTGATGCATTGGTGTTCAACATGCCTTCAAAATCACTGCCAAATGAATTGAGTTTGTTGGCTGGGCAGAGTTGTGGAATTATTTAAAGTCTCTATTACTTTATATTTCTAACTCTTGGCCTCTTGCTGGGGGAAAGCTATGTTTCTTGCTTGAGATTTCTCTTGTTTGGTGCTGCTTGAAGCATCACCAATGGTGGTGGCCAAGTGATTTTTTTAAAGGTCAATCTTATTCTCATGAATGGTAGCAGGGATTATGGTCAATGTCATGTTCATAAAATTTTCACTCTCTCTCTGGCACAAGGTTGATGATAATCCACTTTAACATGCTGTACCTATTGAGACATGATTTGCAATGTGAGCTACTGATTGTGGGCTTGATTTTCTGGTAAGGGGGAATCACACCATTGCTGTCAGAAAGGTGGATGCTTTTTGTATGATTTAGTAGATGTTGGAGTTTTCCTTCACACATGCATGTGGTAGAAATTCTTCCACATTACTTCTAGCAATGAATAAGTATCTTACCCATGGAAGAAATCCCATGCCATAGACTCGTTTTTGTTAAAGCATTCTTGTTCTGAAGTGCCTGCCCCCATGGGATTTTTTAACACCAAACTCAACTAGGGCTCTAAAAATATGCCTTTTGATCTGTTTCATACAAGCAAATAACATTGGCATGTGGTCTTCATTGCAGCTGATACAAAATCACATAAAAAACTATAGATCTTCTTGCATTTTCTGAGAATGGCTGAATGATTGAAGGCTTTGAGAATTGCCCCTTTAAGGAGGTTGCAGCATCCAGAGGGGTTGGCCATGCGGTCTGAAGTGTGACCAATAGAAGTTCATCATCAAGGTCAGCTTGGCTATGTAAATTCCACTTGGGTTTTAATGGCATGTGACCACAGGTGGTGCACATCTTGAGTGTTAAATGTAAATGGTATGTAAACACTGCATGGCATGTATGTAATTGTTTATTTCATTTTCTGCAACCTGCATGAGAGATGGAACATTCTTTATGGCAATGATAGCATTGTTGAAATGAAATTTCATATGGTGCGTGCTTGTTAATGGATGCTGCTTCTACTGTGCGGTTGTCTAGTTCCTGTTCCAACAAAAGTTTTAGCTGCTCCCTTATTGTTAGTTACTGCTGTTGTATGTCTGTAACTGGTAATGCATCCACCACAAACTACTCTCTTGGGTAATTGTCATAGGGTTATGATCGCATAGAAACGCATGCATCACAATTGTGGTAAAAATGCTTAGCTCCCACAATGATGTGTTTATCTCAATTGGATGCTTAAGTGGTCCACAAACAGAGAATTTTAATGCATGTATATTCATCTTAAGGTGAGATAAATTTTATGTTCCACTTAAGCCAGAAATTAAGATATTTTTTTGATTTTAACTCTTTAAGTAGTATCAACAATGATGAATGGATTAGAATTTACAATTACAGTCTCATGGACCTTAATTCAAGTATTTTTATCATAATCGTGGTGAAAACTGCTTTGATGTCAAAATTTCACAGAGAGAGCTTGGATATCAAAATGTGAGAGTTATTTCAAAAGCTTGTCACACGAGGAAGCACATCGGGCAGTCCAATAGCTCCAGCACTTTCATGTCCAGCGGATGCAATTTAGCTAGGGATGGGAATCTATTGCAAGGCCAAAAACTGAACTGTGAATTACCAACCTCCAAATGAATACATGCGTTTTCTTTCTAATTTAAATTTGATAACAGTTAAAAGTTATTAGAAGAAATATAAAAACGCTTGAGTTCACTCAGGAAATGACCCGAGATTGACTGGAATGGTGCAACAAGATATATGTAGCTAACTCCACTAAGGTGGAAAACAGCTAACAATGATAGTGATCAAAGTTAATATCAAAGTTAATTGTGTTAAATTGCCACTTTCATCTTACTTATTAAATAACATTGCACGATGATTGAATATTGCTGATTAAGATGTCATAGATTGGATTTGAATGACTTTGTCGGCCTTGGTAACTTGAAAAGTTGGTCCTGATGCCCTCTACATGAGTTGCATTCTGAGAACTCCAGTTCAAATTTATTTCTTATGTCACATACTTAACCCAACCAAACCTTTTTTTCTACTGCTCCCATTCCATTGCATCCATATCATCACGACTTCTAATTAAATGTGAACCATGGAGAGCTAAACGTTTCATGACTTGATTAGTTTCTGCCATTCGTGGGGAAAAGAGATGAAAATCCATGTCCTTGGTGAAGAGTGCCAACAATGGATGGGAAATCATGGCTGATGGTGCAAGAGTTCCAAAGTCGTAGCTTCTTGTATCATTTTGGTCTTGAAATGATAGCTTACTTCTTCACTCTACGATCAACCCCTGTTAAAACTGCTCTGAGCAATAGATAATCCAAGAATAAGGATGGCGCAAAATTACTTCGCATTTGTAAACACAATGTAATTGATTTTTTGTGAATCTGAACATCCTGCAATTGATTTTCCTGTGCCAGTATCTGCTACAGATTTGATTTGTTCTGAAGAACTGCACTGCAGGGGAAAGAACATGATTATAATCTCCTAGGGATTGACATTATGGGAATGGGCCAAATTGCCATAAAATTACTTTAAAAGTGATGGAATGAATTTGTACTGCACAGAAGGTATTCATTGCAAAAGCAAAGTCACATCATTGATTCTTTTGCTTTCTTCTTGATTCAAAAGAAAAGGAAAAATGGCTGTTTACATTTAGTTCATGTGTGGATCCAAATACAATATCGGTTGTCGCAATTTGCATGCTCACTCTATTGACGGTCACAACGGGATACATGCTAGACATGCTAATGTTATGGTTACAGAAAATAAATGAATCAACTATACCTAGATGTATGACATTTATACTTGGAAGGAATCCAGTATGGCTTGGAGAGTTTTCTGAGAGGTCGACCATTGCTTATCGTTGGCACTTGCTACGAACAAGATCACCGTGTTTCCCTTTGCAGTTGCCTTTGCTAGATTGTGCGAACCTGTTAATGCCAAGGGAGTCTCAAGCACGTATTTGTAGTACTGCATGCACCAAGGTGACATCAATTTTGAGAGGTTCCACTATTGGTAGTGAAGTAGGACGGGAAAGCAAGAAAGCGGAAGGAAAAGGAATACCCTCTCAGAAGGGGAAAATGAGGCAAAGAATAGACAAATTAGGGGAAAAGAGTAAAAGTAAAAGATAAAGAGGAAAACAGAGAAATGAACGCATCCTCTACTCAATTCATAAGAAACACTAATACATGTTATCCTGTTTATGAATAACTCCTACTAAAAAATTTAGATTGGCATCAACTCATTTGACTATTCCTCTAAAGTATATATGGCCAATGGTAGTAAAAAAACACAAGTTATCAAGGATGTGAAAAAGAAAATAAAATGGAAGGTAGAATGAGGGCTGGGATGAATCTTACCGTTTGGTCACCAAGCTTTTCGACCGAAGCTTCTAGGAGCTCATCAGAATCATAAGTGTTCCCAGTCACAAAGGGGCCAAGGGAGGAAATCACCTTTTCAGGGCTTCCAATTTCTTCAATGCTGGCATTTGGTTTGTTTGTAAGACGAACTAGCGGGGAAGCTACCACCTGAACTTTGCCTTGATTTTCATCCTCAAATTTCACCTCAACCCATGGTTCTGCACACTTGGGTTGGCAATAGTTCCCAGATAAGATGTTGGCAACACGTGCCTGTTTCCAGGTAGGGGGAAGCATGAATTGGTAGGGCTGTACATTTCCTACATTGCAAAGGATCATTCATAGACCATTAGGCTGAAAAGTGGACTTTTCTGCATGATAATTTAGGAAAGTTGGGACGAAATCCAGCCTGTCCAGGCTTGGGCTGGATTGAGTTAAAGTCAGTCAAACCCTGAACTTAATTTTAAAAGCCCCAACCAAGCCTAATGCTATGTGTAGATCTCTAGATCTCCAACTTAGCCGGAAAAATTTGGATGACTTCAAGTGAACAATTTAGTTGATTGTTAATAACTTCAACCTTGAATTATCTTTATAAATTTATGAATGTTGAACGAATTTCAATAACAATGATGTTAATGTATAGAAATTCTTTTACAAATTTGTGTAGCTATGAAAGAAAGTGACTTATCTTTCCTTTTCCACTCCATTTATGACTTCCTTTTAAAAAATTTGAAACATAACATTTTTGAATTTTAGCAATGAAAATTCAACCAAATAATGTAGTTGTAATAAAGAAATGTATCTATGTGTATCGATATATGTTGTATCTAACATCAATTAAAATTGGATTGAATTTTGGGCAGTTTGCTTGAGGCCTCATCCAAAATCAAGCACTGATTATTGGTTACTGGGACAATATCTAGTTGAAGGCTAAGCAATTACTGCCTGGCAATCCTATGATAACCTGTATGGAGGAACATGTGGAATGCCAATCCTAAGAATGTTCACCTATTCCAAGAGATGTGAGCTATTCATTGGAAAGTCAGTTGTTTTCCTCATTGTATGCAAATATAGAAGATGGTTCTGTTGGCTTTTTGGATATGGGGGAATGTAAGCGGACCAGAGGGATGGAAGGAAAGAGTGCCTTGAAGCAAAAATGATGTCAAGGAAATCAATGAATACAGGCAAAACAGGAATTCTTTTTTTTTTTAAAAAAAAAGTTGATCAATAATAAGATAGATAGGTTGACCGTGGAAAAAGATAGGGTTGATTAGGGTCGGAAAATGGTGAATAGTAGTCCATTTAGAACCCGCTATTGGCTTGTACTTTGTGCCAGGAACACTCCCAATCTCTAAAGCTTTATGGTTTTCACAATTTAACTTCAGACAGCCATTTACACATCCTAATTATAGTTGCTTATAAAAGTTAGTGATTTAAAATAGACAGTTCCCTGCTTCCACACGCAAGTCTATCCACACTTCACTTTGCTCTGTGCAAATATAGCTTCACCAGTTTGACAGATACAACCATGAAATTTATCTGGTGACCTCGTATATATGATAATGCATCCACCAACCCAAAATAAATCCATGGTGAAGTGAATGCAGCCATTTCAATCAGACCATTCAAACTGTGGATCCAATTTGCACAGAAAAATCAAAATGCCAGACAGATAACCATTTTCTCAAAAGACTCACAGTCAACTTGGATTCACTCCAGCTAAAAATCCCAACCAACCCAAATTGCAACCAAAAATATGGAGACCCTAATGTCAATACTCAAAACTCCGTCAGCCTAATTCAGTTCAAAACAGCAAGTTATCCTGCCCCAAAAGCCAAAAGTCCAACTTCAATTACGCAAGCCACAGCAGAGGGTGTGACCCGGGGGTCTAAGTTATAACAAAATTCCAGCTAATCCGAAGCCAATGTAGGCGAAATCCTACTCTAAGGCTATCAGACTCCAAACAATTCAACACTCTTCAACGTCACCCAATGAATCAGACGTCGATATACAACCAAAACCCTAACCACTTTAAAAATCCACGAGAAACAACGAAAATTACCGAAACTGGAGTTGAAACCGTACCTGCACGAAGCGCGGGAGTATCCCTCGGGGTGGCCTTGAAGACGACGAAAGAAGGATCGGAAGGCAAGGCGGGCAAATAGGATCCTACCTCGACCTCCCGAGCGTCGGCGATCAACGGCGCGGCTGGGAGCGCCGAGATGAGAGCGATTCCGGTCAGGAATTCTCGCCGATGGGCGAGGGTTTCGGGAGAATTGCGGGAGAATTGGAGGGGATTGATGAGACGCGTTGATTTGGAGGAGATTTTGGTAAGAGACGATAAAATGGGAAAGCCTGAAGTGGAAGCCATGGGACTGATATTTTGAAGGTGGGGGACTTCCGCATCCCGCCTTATCCATTTACGATTTCTTTCATACTCTGGCAGAGTGGCACACTTGCTACTCTGGCCATGTTGGATTTATGGAAATAATATCATTTTGTGAAGCGACCAATAAATTATCTTAGAGCCTAATTGTTAGCATGGATTTCATTTCTATGGAATTCAGACTTTTCATGAAAAATTCAATTTTGTTGATTTTACATTTACTTTGCAAGGCAACCATAATTTATTATTATTATTTATATTTTTAATTATTACTTTTAAAATCTGTTTTAGCCTGTTTATTTTGGTTGACATCATTGCTTATGTTGTTGGCATCAATTTTTTTTTCATTCATTTCATTTCAATCAAATTCATTCAAACCCTTGTAAGAAATTAATATTTTAATTTATTTCAGATTTTATTGACAATATTATGGACGTTATCAATAAATTGGAGATAATTTATTAAAATTTAGTCATTTTAATTTAAGTGTATATTTATGTCTATCTTAATTTATTATAGTTTTAATAAATTATTTAAAAATCTTATTTTTTAATTTTTCCCATAGAATTCTCTAATAAAAATGATATTAACTCCCCTAAAAGCGATAATATTTTTTTTATGAACCACCTATATACTATTAATAACAGAGAATGCAAGCAGCTGTCTATCAGAACATTTGAATTAGCCGTCCCGTCCACAGTGGTACATGTTTTAATTACTTTCAACGGTTCTTTGACATTCTGAGCAACCCTTTTTGATTTGGGTAATTGGTTGTATGAATTTTAGGCCCACTGCTGACTAGGAAAAAAGTTCCAGCTATAATTAGATGAAAATCTGCTTAAAAGGTAGGGAAGAATGAAAGGAAAAGGGATTTTCGGCCTTTGTTCCCCATCAATCATGCACACCCACAGCTAAAAAAGATAGGCCGTATTAATAGAAAAATAAAATAATAATTGAAATAAAATAAATAAAGAATAAAAAACAATATGCTGTTTGGACAGGAAAAATAAGGAATAATGATTAAAAACAAGGACAACAATCAGAAATCAAATCTATTTCATAAAAATCACATCCCACGTACGGATTGAAAAGATCAAGAATTGTGAGAACAGGACAGACATCTGCGAGTAACGAATACATGCTAATCGCTATCAATTCTTCTAAACTGACGAGCACAAAGACGCTTCGCACAAAATCCAATCCAGCCAGCCGCCGGGATCTCCAGCTGCGGCCCCGGAATCTTTCATTCGCGAAACGACAGATTCCCATCCGCCAGCCTGGCTTGAGGTGCAGCACACGATGCCGCGCATGTTAGCCCCCAAACCACAAAATTGCTAGCATGCGCGTCCAGCGGCAGGCCCTCCCGTTGCAATCCCCGCCATTGGTTACTGTTACTGCTTGCGACCATATGGGAAGTGAACGTTGGCGTCGAAAAATCCCATCTTGCAATTAAAGCCACTCCACTTTTAATCTACTTAGGAGATATGAATTCTACTTCACATTTTGTAGACTATCATCCGCCTACCCCAGGCCGTGTAAAAATGCACACAGCAGGCACCCGCTCCACCCACGACTGTAACCCACCTCGTCACATGGGCGGTATCGCAAATAAACGCAATTCAGCACCAGCCGGCGCAGCTTAGCACGGGCCATTCCCATCGGCGAAAGGCGACGGCCGGATCACTTAACGGATCACTACGGGCGTAAGTTAGCACCTTCAGAGCCTGAGATCCCAAAACCCATCTGGCCGCATTGCAGCACCTGCGCAAGCTAGCACCACTAACGTGCGCTAGCACTCGACGCAGACGCAGGCGGCGCGCCGGAACATTTCAGGCAAGTCGGGCCCCCTGCTCCACTCCCCCAGTGAAGTATCATACACCAAAACCAGCCCCTCCTTCAACCCCCTGCAGCTCCTCCCGCTCCTCCGCAGCAGATCGTCTATACACCCAAACACCTGTATAAGCGCCACCTGCTCCCCCACCCCCACGCAGCAGAACCTCACCGCGCTGTCCAGTCTAACCTGGGCCGGCACGGGCGGGCTCCTTAACCTGCACCACTCCCCGAAACCCTTGCTCCCCTTCCTCCCGTCCCACCTCCAGAACGACAGCTCCACCGCCTGGCTAACCACAACGTACACGTGCCCGCCCGCTGCGCACGCGCCCACCACGCAACCCCTCCCTGGCACTTGCCGGGACCGCAGCCACGTGCCAGCCTCCACGTCATACATATCCATCGAGCTGGCGTACACGTGGGCCTCCATCCGCCCCCCACGTGGAAGCCCGATCCGCAGCCCGCCGACGACGTAGAAGATACCGTCCGCCGCCGCGCCCACGCACCCGTACCGCCGGCGCCGCGCCTCCGCCACCACCCGCCACGCATCCGCGGCCGGATCGTACTCCTCCACAGCCGGCGTCACTGCCGATCCACCGGCGACGTAGATCCTCCCGCCCACCGCCGCCGCGGCGAACTTCTTTCGCGGGAAGAGCATTGCGGCCCGCCGGGAGGAGGCGCCCGTCCACGTGTCGTGCCGGATAGTGCCGTTTCGGCCGATGACGTAGACCGACCGGCCGAGCGCCAGGAGGCGCAGCTGGGAGAAGGAGGCATCGACGATGTCGAGTGGGAACGAGTCGAATCGGGAGGTGAGCCACGACGAGTCGGAGCCGACCCGGTATGTCGCGGAGACGAGGCCGAGATCGGAGACGGCAAGGGCGAAGAGCGTGCGGAGGACGCTGCCGCGTTTCCGGCGGAGGTGGAGGAAGGAAGGGGAGTCGAGCGCTTGCGCCCAGCGGCGGCAGACGAGGGAGACGCTGGGGAGGGAGGATGGAGAGACGCGGGAGAGGGTTTCGATGAGGAGATCATCGGGGAGAGAGGAAATGGTGGTGGTGGGCTTCTGGTTTTCAGGGCCGTTTTCTGGCGGGGATTGGTCGGAGAGCCGGGAGAGAAAGACGGTTTTCCGGCGGGTATCGGACTGGGGGTTTGGAATGCAGGATTTCACGAGCCATGAGAGGCTGCGAGGGTTGCAGCCTTCCGCTTCCATTGGTGGAGGGGAAGACAGACAGATCGGTGATGACTGATGAGCGTGGAAATTTGTAGTCTGCTCTGATTGACGACGACACCTCATACTCTTCTGACAGCATCTCCTCCACGTGGATTTTCAAAATCTTAAATCGCTCGCCGTGTTTTAATGAAAGAGCTTTAACTGCCTATTTTGATACGGGAAAATAAAAACTAAAATAAAATAAAAGGAAAATAATGTGGAAAATATAGAAAATGTTCATATGAGGTTAATAAAGAATACAAAATATTTTATTAAATTAGAGAACTAACAATGAGAAAAATAAAGTCATTAAAATAAACATATGTCAAATTAATAAATAAAATTTTTATTTTAAATAATTAGGCTTTATTTGAATATGCACTAGCAGCATACTCTTTTTTATAAACCTTTTGAAAACCTTGACTATTATAGCAATCTTTATTTTTTCAATATTATTTATATTTTTAGTTATTTTTTTAATTTTTAGATTAAAGTCTTGCATTATTAGTGTCATTTTTACTCTACTTTTTAAATATAATACACTCCCTCTTCTAATACACGGCCCTTGGTAATGCACAGGCTTAAATCAAATCCAAAAACGAGACGTCCCACTATGTGTGTTTTGGATTGAGGGAAATGCATAATATTTTCAACGCTCGCAGAGTACGGAGTGATTTTCCTTGACCCCGATCCGGAGTGTGATCGCTGTGTTCAGGAAAGTCCATGAAGGGAAAATGTTCGGTGCTCAGGCATTGCATGCCGCTTCATGTAATTGCAACTAGGGGCGAAAATAGGGTTGGATTTAAGTAGGCTAATTTTCTTTTTATATGTGTCCATATCATGGCTTTTAACCCTTTATTCTTTTTCTATGTTATACTCGTGCTACATATATATATAATTATACAACTATAATTTAAACTAAAATTTTGAAAACCAATTATAGTCATGAAAATATGAATGATAGTTTGAATTTTTTTAATAAATTTTCTTTAACGTATTTGGTTACTCTCTACTACCTACTACTTTACTTTTATGATTGATGTTGGTTCAATAGTTGAGATAAAAAGTCTTAGCAAAATATAAGTTTTATTTTTTTATTTTTAGATTATGAATCTTGATAATTTAATCATGATCTTCTTCGAATGGCATAATGATATAAATGAGCATTTTATATTAAAATATAAAAAAATTATAGAGATAATATTTTAATAATGATGAAATTATGCCGATATTTTTAAGGTTGATTTAGGGTTGGGTTAGAGTTTTAAAATAAAATTAGGCTAAAGTTAAGTTGAATTTTTATAAATAAAATTAGAGTTTAGTTTTAGCCTAGTTGGGTCAACTTGACTAAATTTAGACCCTAAAATGCAATAGATTGTTAAATTCTTGGTATAATTTTTTTTTAATCCATTTTCATCTCTTTTAATATAGTTTCACATAATAACTACTTATGAACCCTTAATATTATCTATATTTATTATTATTTTTTTTAATTTTTATAAAAAATATTTATTTTATCTTTATTTAATTATCACCCTTCATCATGTATTTCATTTTTTTCTTTTCATCAATCTTTTTCATATTTCTTTTTCCACTTTTTATCCCCTCTCCTAAACAAATCTTGAATATTTTTTGTGCTAATTTTGTATTTTAAATATTTGTACTGGTCAAGGTAGAAGGTAGATAATAACTAAAAAATTGCAAATGAAATACAATAATTTCAGCAAAATAAGAAGTTAAGTTAATTATAAAGTGAATATAAAATAGAGAGGCTCAAGGGCATCTTGATGAAAAATCTACATAACTATAAAAAAAAAACAGAATTTATAATACTCTGAGAGAGAAATGCATTATTAAATCAATTGTAAAAATCATCCAAGTAGGAAATTAACCTTTGATTGGTTGCTTTTAAGTAAGAAAGTTGGATATTTTATATTTTTATGGTAAAAAAAAAAAAAAAACAGCCGGTTTATGGTAACATGGAAATGGCCGTACTATCTTGGAGGCTTATCTTGCATGCCAACCGAGCAAGTTGGAAGTAGGACCTGCGTTTCGTACTCTGAAAGAGTTTCGAAAGAGTTTCGTACTCCAAATTTTCTTTTTCAATTTTTATCTCAAACTATGAAATTTTGATAAATTCTAATCTGACCATCATCATAGCTGAAACTATTTATTTAGTTGAGATACAAATAAATCATTTCAATTGAGAATCAAAGAGGATCCTAACAAATAAAAACCCATTTGCAACAATTTGGTAGGCCTGGCCTGTTCACCACGAGCAATACAAAATTTCAATCATGATAATTTTTGGTATCACAAAATTAAACTGGGGACAGATGTTTTAGTGGGAAAAAGACAATGGGCAGAGGTGTATGGAATTCAATTCACAGTCCCATCAAATTGGACAACCAGCAAAAGGGCCATGTGTATGATTAGACAATACCCGCCCTAAAAGCAGAGCATTGGTCATGGCCATAACAGCTGGATATAGAAAGAAGGCTTTTGGAAGGCCGACAATGTTACTGAAAGCAGAGGGCATGGACAAAGACAAACAGCCAAAGGCGCCATTTTCATCCACGCAGCACTTCAGATCAGTGATCACGTGCAATGTTTGTGAACTTGGGGTTTGAATTTTTTCCCATTTACAATTTACAGAAAAATAAAAAATATATGTAGATGCCCTTAGGAAAAATAAGAAAATGCTTGAACTCTAATTAAATGGCATAACAGAATTACGTACCTGACCCTAATTGGGTGGAAAAAAGTACAACTTTATATGAATCATTAGTTAAGTTTTGAATTTTATTTTCTTTAATCACCATATAATTAGTTTAAACTAAAGATTTTATTAATGCTTTATGTAAAATAAGTATGATTTGCCAGAGTTGAAATATGTCTCAAAATATATATTAGAAAAGAAAAGAAATAAAGTGTTTAAGAAAGGAAATATCAGGGCACGTAAACCAGAATTGAGGGAAAAAGGCCTGAATTCGGCCGATTGGTCCATTGATTGGTTCGGTTCGAACCAGTTCAACTGCCGTTTTAATCCGTTTGAATTTTCAGAAATTCTATGTAGATTAATCTTAATTTTGGATTAACATAAAATTTAATAGCATTAATTACTCGTTGATAGGGGTCAGCATTTTGGACGGTTAGGATTTTCCACTTGCCCAGCTCACAGGCGGCGAAAAGGGCGGCTGCGTGGAAGTTCTACATGAGTCCACAGTACGAGATCTTTTTTTTTTTTGGTAAATGAACCGACAAAAATTATCGTATGCGTTTGCCACATTTTGACAGACACTTGGTTGAAACCTCAAAGCCTTGATTTGATCTAAACTGTTCATATAGCATACGGACGGATCAAATCATATCCTTATGTCAGCAATTTTGGATACAAAACGTACAAAGCGTTCATTCGGGTGAAACTTATCTTGCGAGTCTGGTATCATGGACGGTCAGAGAAGTGCGCAGAGCGTTTGCGTCCGCTACACGGAAAAGCGACATTTTGGCAGCTAAACGCGATTACCAAACAAGCAAACCTCAACTAATTTCGAAAAGTCATCCACGCGGTAGCTCGTATACACGCAAGGGCAGTTCTTGCTGCATCATGCCACCGTCCACAAGATCCAATCCATCAATATGAAGAATCTGACTATTTGAATTCCAATTTATAAGAATAATATGTGTTTTTTTGGTTTAAAAAATAGTAATATGAATTTTGATGATCTGACGGTCCATTAGATGAGATTGCAGTCCTTATATTCTGCGAATAATGCGCGGAGGTTGTATTCTCACCATGAACGGCCAGGATATTTAGTCAGATGCCACGTAGCACTTTCCGTGTATTTGTTTATTTCCCCTTAAAATTTCAGGAAAATACATATTTAAGTTTAAAAATTACAAATTAATCTTTATATTCTTCGGTTCATGATTAGTGAAATAACAGTTTTCCTCGTGAATACTATTTCTTGGGATAAATTTGTAAATAATTATAAATAATTTCAAATAATTATGGATACATTTGAAGCAATTTCAACTCATATCAAACATTATCCAAAATTCTAAATTATTCATAATAATTTTAAAGTCATCTAAACTATTCCAAAATATTTTAATTTTTAAATCAATTAAGATCATTTTAAACAATTCAAAAATAATTTTACTTTTTAAATCAATTTATGTCTTTAAAATACTTATGAATTAATTTAAAATCACTCTAAAATACCCAAAAATAAATTTGATTTTAACATTCTTTCCCTTTTTGATAATATGGACCCCACTAGAAGAGTGGGCCCACAATTTTAGAACTCATAGGAATTGCTATGTGGGCCCCACTTGCGAAATATGCATGTGCGTGCGTATGGACCATCACGGACAGGCGGAGTATCAAACGGCGGTGTGTCTTGGTGGCCGGAGTCTTTGGAAAAGGTGGACGAGGGCGGGAGAGGCAGGGCTCGAGGAAAATGATAATTCGGCCCTACTCAGTCACGTGAGAGCTGATGATACTCTCTGGCTTTCCTGGTTGCATGCGAGGGTTCCAACGCAAAAAGACAAAAGGCCAACAGAGCTCCGATTGGTCCAATGTGACTGACCCTTTGCTCTAGAAGATTACAAAAGAGGAGGATGCAGATGCCCTACGACTGCATCTTTTTTCATTTTTTCTTTGGGACACATGATTCCTCCTGCGACTGTCTGTCAATCTTCATGGCAGCTTCCTATTTTCTCTTGGGTTTCGTTTCTTTTTTCCTTGGGTGACATGATTCCTCCTGCACCTCCCAATCCTTAGCTTTGTATTTTCCTTACATTACTTCTTTTCAAGGGAATGGCAACATGGTGGATCTGAGGTCACTAGCACAGTTGGCTATAGACTCCAAGATCCAATTGGTCTACTAAGTCTAATTTACACATGCTTTTTTAATGATCTAGGCTTATAGCAATTTGGGATTCTTTTTTTAATGAAAAATGACATGATGATTGAAAATATGGATCATAATGAGAAGAGATAAAGTTGTTAGGATATGTAGAAAAGCAAATGTCATGTTAATTAAAAATGGAAAAGAAGGTTTTACTTTTCTTTTTCTCTATACCTAAGAAGCCATTAATGAATTTTTAATTGGTGGTCAAGATCATATAAAATAGGCTAACACTTCATGTTGTGCACAGATGAGATGGATCAAAGCTGATTACAAGGATAAAGACAATTTGGGTAAGAAAATGAGTAAATCTAATGTAATGATGATAATCACTTCACGACAACCATTGTTTTGTGCCATATGTACATGGTTGGCAAGTTGATTGTGTTGCACTAAATTATCAGATTTTGCCATCTTTCAAAGAAAAATCACTTCTTGGAAGTGTCATATTTGCCAAACTTCATATAGGCTACCTAAACTTAAAGCAGCTGAATTGTGAAAAATTCTTCTTGCAAAGAAATTCCTCTACCTATTTGATGGGGTGGAAAAAAAATAAGGAGTGAAAGGGAAAAAAGAAAATAAGGGAAAATAATGTCAATGGTGCAAGGAATAATACCAACAAATAAAGCGAATAAAGATAAAATAATAAAATTTTTGATAGAAAAAAATAAATATTTGAAAAAATCAAGATTGTTAGGGTACATAAGGATAGTTAAAATTACAATTGCCTTTGGCAATGAATTCCCACTGATTCATGGAGATTTGTTTCTTGAGATCTTTTCTTGATTTTTCAATAGATGCCTTGCTGGCCACCATTGGACAACAAATAGTCAAATGGGAGTATAACAGTCCAACAATTAGATAATCACATAAATCTTCAGTCTTTGGTTCAATGTTACATGGAAATTAGCCTTGCAGGCTACAAATGCAATTTAAAACATCTTCTGCATGCAGCCCATCATGCCATGAAACGGTATGAAATCTTCTCCAGAGTATATGGATAATATTGTAATCATCATAAGCATCTTTTGGACAGATTCTCAGTGGTTTTGTCTACCAATGGATGTGGAAATTTCATGTATAAGCCCTGTATAGAATAATGCTTCAATGCACTTGAGTAGTCTCTAAACAATGGTTGCACCGGATCGCATTCCTTGACTACAATGATCGTATGGTGGAGTTCACCGGGATGCACTGTCCACAGAAATGCTATCTTATCCTCAAGGAAATCCAATTTCTTTTCCTGGTAGATTCCTGTTCCATCTCATTCATTCGAGGGTAAATTCTTAGGGCTTTAAGCTAATTAGTAACACTTGTGGCTGGGGATGTCTGTGTCTTCTTGCTATTTGGTTGATAGCTGTTTTCCGAAGGGGAGAATATTATTTATTGTAGATAGCTGCTAGTTTTTCTTCCCATGTCATGGGTGAGATCAGACTGTTCATTCAGCAGGTTCATTAGAGATTTGGTCAAAAATCCCAATCAAATGGTTGTGGCAGTCTGAAAAATCCTACCAATTGCCAAGTTAGCTTATTCAGATTAGGTAAACATCCTTTCTTTGGTAAACATTTTCTGTTCTCTAACTTCTACACTGTTTATTTTAATTTTTATTCAGCCACAATCTGATGGCTAGTAGGCCATAGATGTGACTATTAATTGTTAAATCCTAACCAACAGTTTCAAACATTTCAGAAACTGCTAAGTGGAGATGATAGAGACTTTTGGTGTGGAAACATGCGGCAAAGAGTATATCAAAATTCAAGCTTTCACCAAACTAATATGACAATGATGAATCTCCCAACAACTGCTTGTTTCATAACTCATACCTAACTTGGAAGGAGCCTAATAATATACCGAATAAATTGGGCAGAGTGCTAAATTCATATAGCTACAAGAAGTTTTTAAGATGCATGGAAAAGACATCCAAGCTGTCTTCCCTTTAACTTGTCCTACAGGGGTCAAACAATCTAGCTGGATTCAAGAAGGCCACAATAAGGTGAAACTGGGGACATTCGGAAGGAAATCCCACCTCATTGTGTATATACCATCCAAGGAAGTCGGTAGGTGCCCCCACATAGGTGGCGTTGGATGGTGAAATCCAAGATTTTCCAAATTAATTTGCAAGGACTCAACATTTGAATATTGTATTTGGCAAATTACTCCTTGATGATTGTATCATCAGGTTTCATATCCTAATAAGCATGACTAGTAAGGATTCATTCATGGACTCCCCATTAATCATGTTCAATGTTCCATGTTGATCAGACATGTTAGCTCCTATACTTAATCATATGCTTATGTAGAATAGGTAGAAAGAAAATAGAAGAAAGAAGACATGTTAGCTATTATACTTAGTCGTATGCTTATGTAGAATAGGTAGAAAGAAAATAGAAGAAATATGAAAAATCCTCTAAGGAAAAAGAAGGAAAATAAGAAGTAAAGAAGAATTTAGGGAGAATTAGAGTAAATCAGAAGTAATAAATTTTCAATTATAAAAGTATTTTCAAACCTTAACACTAATTACCCTATTTATATACTTAAAAGCAAAATCCTACGAATTTGTGTAACAAATAAAATATGAAAAAGTAATCTAAACCAAAGATAATTTTTTTTAAAATTTAAATCAAATAAATAAGCTCTAATTTTTACGATGATGTCTAGAATAGGTATGAATTAGGCATGTATTACGATCTATATCAATTCTCTCTAACTTTGAAGAATGCTTTACTGGAAAGTTAGCATAATAATATCGTTCAAGTAAATCAAGATCTAATGACTAAAGCTCTTCTTCAGATATCTATATAGCATTAATGTTAGATTTGTTCCTCCATTTAATTAGATATTTATGACGTTTGTTTGAAGAAGAAATAATTATCTTATCCTATATGATACTTTTAACCTTATCTATGATTATAAATTATGCCCAGGTTAGAACTAAAATAAAATCAAAATATGAAGAGATCCTTTGGTTTGATATTTTTGCAGGTAAAAGAGGACACTTAGAAGTGTCTCTGTAAGAAAATAAATTCTCCATATTGAAATTTGAATTAATTCCTATGTCTAAAGGTAATTCAAGAATAAATACATTTGGTCTTAATTTTTGTATTATATGAAAAGAAACATTGGCTTATGCATGTAACTTTTTAAAATATTTTTTTAGAAAATCTTTCATGTCTCATATAAATTATAATATAATCATCATCATTAGATTCATAATACTTATGATGCACATCAGCAATCAGCTTATAAGTTTCATTACTTAATATAATTTTTATTTTTATAGTAGCACAAACAATCTCAATGGAAACACAAGGGAGAAATCTTGAATAATCTCAAATGGAGACTCGCTTGTGGATCTGTTAACAGAATTGTTATAAGCAAAATTTGCAATGGATATTGAATTCCAAGTACCTAAATGATCACCTAGCAAATAACTAAATAAATCTTTCAAACTTCAGTTAACAACCATGGTTTGGCTATTAGTTTATGGATGAAAGGCAAAAGAAAATATCAATTTAATACTAGAAAATTTCTATAAAGTTTTCTAAAAATAACTCATAATACCAATGTGATGTAGAATAAGTGGAAAAAAAGAGAAGAAAGAGGGAAAAGCCTCTCAAGGGAATAAAAAGAGAAGAAATGGGGAAAATAGTAAAGAATTTAAGAAAAATTAAGGTAAAACAAAAATAATAAATTCCAATCATAAAAATATTTTCAAACCTTAATATAAGTTACTTTATTTATAGACTTAAAAATGAAATTCTATAAATTTGCGTAACAAAATAAAATACCAAAATAATAATATAAACAAAATACAATATTTTTTAAAACTTAAATCAAATAAACAAGTCTTAATTTCTACAATTGTGCTACAATTGTGTCTAGAATATGATAAACTCATGCGTAAGATAATCATTGACTTGTTGACCATCACATAGATGCCACGTAGGCTTAACTGAATGTTGCGGTCTGGTCCCTTAACTAACCATTTTGCTCCATAACAGGTCTAATATTGTCTATTTAGCCTATCAAGAGGTTTTGGCAAGGGGAATTTTAGATGCTTATTTCCTGGGGAACCCACATTCTACAGGTAGTGCAGGCATTTTAGGTAGCTGAACATGTGAAGTAATGTAGAAGTTAAATTAAAGAGCACATGGAGGGCCCTATTAATTACCTTACGCTTGAATGCATGTAATCATATGATGCCAA
This sequence comes from Pouteria campechiana, assembly GCA_036873735.1. Classification (NCBI taxonomy): domain Eukaryota; kingdom Viridiplantae; phylum Streptophyta; class Magnoliopsida; order Ericales; family Sapotaceae; genus Pouteria; species Pouteria campechiana. The sequence continues at coordinate 22,861 of JAYJMB010075839.1, forward strand.
GGTATCATTTAGGAAAAAAAAAAAAACTATCACTACAAAAGGACATGCCGATTCATGCAT
>JAYJMB010075849.1:0-21094 GCA_036873735.1 Pouteria campechiana
GCATTTCGTTTCTTCCTCATTATTTACTATGCCTAATCTGACTTCTTGAGCGCGCTCTCAGCGGCACGTTTCAAACAGTATTGAAGAAAAGGACATAACAAAAAAGAGCGTTATCCCTTTTAGCCAAAGAATATTAATTATTTTTTATGAAAGATAATTTTTATTTTCTAAAAATTCATATTATAAAAAAATAATGAATATATAACAAAGAAAAGGATGATTATTTATATTATTTTATTTTTATTTTTAAAATTTTAAAAATTATAATCTAAAATAAATAAATTATTTTTAGGGTTGTATATTAAAAAAATTCAAAGATTTAAAAAAATTAAAATAGAATAGAAAGAAGAGATTAAAAATTTATTTTGGTAATAATTTTGAGTTCATTCATAAATACTTATAATAGCTTAAATTGATTTAGATTGGAAGCGGGTATAGTGATTTTTGTTAAGTGCGGAATTATAATATTCTGTCTCCAGAAACATGAAAAACAATACTAGAGTTATCTCTCACCATTGCCAACAATTCATCAATAAGGGTAACCAAGATAGCAGAAGGAGTAGAGATGAGAATATTAGATAAAGTTTTCTGGATTAATATCCTTCTATGCATTGAAAACTTATCCGAAGATCTTATCTTGGGAAACTCGTTTCTAAAACAAACATCAACCAGAAAACAGACATTCATCCAAGAGATAGATCACTTTTCAATAGGAGGATTCAGAATTTCTATTGAAATATCAGCCTCTGTCATAAAGATAGAAGCAGAAAGTGGAATAGAATGTTCAACTGTGGAAACCATTATTTCCATGATGGAGCAAGAGGAAGAACATTAACAGATAACCTTGAAAAAGGTGTTCTGTGTTAATGAAGCCATTGAAGAAATCAAAGAAAGGCATCGAGGTAATTTTAAAGAAAATCCTCAAGCATTATCCGAAAAATGCAAGATTGAAGCTTCTTTAAAATTAAAAAATCCAGAAACTATCATTAAAAATCGAGGAATAAACTATACTTCAAAGATGATAGAGGAGTTTGAGAAGTAAATCCCAGACCTCCAAAAACTAGGTCTAATCTAACCAAGTACTAGTAAATATCGAAATGTAGCCTTCATGGTGTTAAATCATGTTGGAAGGGTACAAGGAAAAGCTCGAATGGTAATTGATTATACGGAACTAAATGAAGCAACTTAATTAGATGGATATAACCTCCTTAATCAAGAAGAGCTTAGAAATTGGATTATAAAAAGCTGGCCCATAGTATATTCAAAATTTAACTTAAAATTGAGCTATTGGCAAATCAGGATGCATAAGGATAGTATTCACCTAACTGCTTTTTCATGTCCTCAAGGTTTATATGAATAGCTAGTTATGCCATTTGGATTAAAAAATGCACCTGGAATATTCCAACGATGAATGGAATTAGCATTTACCGGAATTAAGAATCCTCCTATTGAAATCTCAGCCTTTATCACAAAGATAGAAGCAGAAAGAGGAATACAATGTTCAACTGCAAAAACCATTATTTTCATAATAGAGCAGAAGGAAGAACATGAACAAATAACCTTGAAAAAGGCACTCTATGTCAATAAAGCCATTGAAGAAACCAAAGAAAGGCTTCGAGGTAATTTTAAAGAAAATTCTCAAGCATTGTCCCAAAAATGTAGGACTAAGGCTTCTTTAAAATTAAAAAATCTAGAAACTATCATCAGAAGTCAAAGAATAAAATATACTTCATAGATGATAGAGCAGTTTGAGAGGCAAACCCTAGAGCTCCAAAAATTGGGTGTAATCCAATAAAGTACCAGTAAACACCAAAGTACAACCTTCATGGTGTTAAATCATGCTGAAAGGGTATGAGGAAAAGCTCGAATGGTAATTGATTATAGGGAACTAAATCAAGCAATAGAATCAGATGGATATAAACTCTCTAATCAAGAAGAGCTTAGAATTTGAATTAGAAAAAGTCGGCCCATAGTATATTCAAAATTTGACTTAAAGTTTGGCTATTAGCAAATCAGGATGTATGAGGATAATATTCACCTAATTGCTTTTTCATGTCCTCAAGGTTTATATGAATGGCTAGTTATGCTATTTGGATTAAAAAATGTACCTAAAAATTCCAACGACTAATGGACTTAGCATTCGTCGAAATGAAAGAATTCGTCGTGATCTACATTGATGATGTTCTCATGTTCTCAAAAACACAGGAAGAACATGTTAGCCATTTAGAAAAAGTGGCAAAGGTATTCCTTAGAGAAAGAATGATCTTGTCAGAAAGGAAATGTTTATGGATGCAATCGAAGATCAATTTCTTGAGATTAGAGATTGAGAAAAATCATGAAAAACTTCAACCACACATCGCAGAATCCATAAGAGACTTTCCAGAAAAAATTGAGGATCGAAAACAGCTGTAAAGGTTTCTAGGAATCCTTAATTATGCCAGATCCTTTATTTAACTCTCTTGCTTGGTCACTGAGGGTTTCAGAAACGAGGCCTACATAGTTTGCCTTGGTTGGATTATATATGATACATCTAGAGTCATTTCTCTTGATACTTGGATTACCAATAGAAGTCATCTTTAAGTATGGTAATACAATATCGACTTTTGGAGTACTTTTTGAATGATTTTCATTTTGTACTTCTTTGTTCTTTAATATACTTCCTGAGTATGAACTATGTATATCATTGAATTCTAAGCTTTCTAGGATTTCTCCTCTAGTTGCTCAATTCTACCATGTTTCTTACGAATAGGTTTTTGTTTTAAAACCTTTTCTATCCTTTTCAAGAGTTTTTCTAGGCACCAACTTGCATAGTGACCTAACTCTTTACAAAGCCAAAATCTGAGCTCAAGTTTTTTCATCAAAGACAATCCTGTTTCTACTTGCTTGATTTCTTCTATCTTTAGCTTTTTTTTAGGACAATATTTTGCCTTGTGTCCTACTTTCTTACATTTGCTGCATAAGATAGAATCTATTCTCCAATTGTTTGCAAAATTCTGCAATTTCTCAAGTGAGAGAATCAGTACTAACATTTTGATAACTGCGAATTAGCTCGATATCAAAATTATAGTATGCAAGTCTTTATTGTCATCTAACCAATTTTGCCTTTCCGATGTTTTCAAGTTTCAGATTTCTAAAATATTTAACATATGACGAATCATTTTGGACCAAAAATGGTTTCTCTGATGCAACAAATAGTTCATTAGCCTTGATGGATTGTGTTATGAAAAATACTTCTTTTTCATGGATTGACCAATTGATTTCAGAATCCTTAAAGGTTCCTCCCTAATACCTACTGATTTCTGCAATATTGGTGGGTGTTTTTTTTACGTTTAGCACACATCCCCAATATGATTTAGAGGCATCAACTTCCAAGATCAGATAATCTCCTTTTTGTGGTAGTTTAAGTTCTGGGAGATTTTTCATCTGAATCTTGATTTTCTTAACCAACTGAGAATCTTCATAACTCCATTCCTAAGGAATTTTTTCTAAAGTTTTCCTGTAAAAGACTCTGGTTAATGTTGCAAGACATTTAATAAAGATTCTGGTATAATTAAGGATTCCTAGAAACCTTTACAGCTGTTTCTGATCTTCGATTTTGTCTGAAAAGTCTATTATGGATTCTGCAATGTGTATTTGAAGTTTTTCATGGTTTTTCTCAATTTCTAATCTCAAGAAATTGATCTTCGATTGCATCCATAAATATTTCCTTTCTGATAGGATCATTTCTACTCCAAGGAATACCTTTGCCACTTTTTTCTAAATGGCTAACATTTTCTTCATTTGTTTTTAAGAATATGAGAACATCATCAATGTAGACCACAATGAATTCTTTCATTCCGGCAAATGCTCAGTCCATTCATCGCTAGAATATTCCAGGTGCATTTTTAATCCAAATGGCATAACTAGCCATTCATATAGACCTTGAGGACATGAAAAAGCAGTTAGGTGAATACTATCCCCATACATCCTAATTTGCTAATAGCCCGATTTTTAGTCAAATTTTGAATATACTATGGGGCAGCTTTTTCTTATCAAATTTCTAAGCTCTTCTTGATTAGGGAGGTTATATCCATCTAATTCTGTTGCTTGATTCATTTCCCTATAATCAGTTACCATTCGAGCTTTTTCTCACCCCCTTTCAGAATGATTTAATACCATGAAGGCTGCGCTTCAGTGTTTACTCGTACTTGGTTGGATTAGACCTAGTTTTTGGAGCTCTAGAATTTGCCTCTCAAATTCCTCTATCATTTCTGAAGTATATTTTATTCCTTGACTTCTGAAGATAGTTTCTGGATTTTTTAATTTTAAAGAAGCTTTAGTCCAGTATTTTTTGGATAATACTTAAGGATTTTCTTTAAAATTACCTCGAAGCCTTTCTTTGATTTCTTCAATGGCTTCATTGACAAAGAGCGCCTTTTTCAAGGTTATCAATTCATGTTCTTCATCCTGCTCCATCATGAAAATAATGGTTTCTACAGTTGAACATTCTATTCCTCTTTCTGATTCTATCTTTATGACAGAGGTCGATATTTCAATAGGAATTCTAAATCTTTCTATTGAAATGTGATCTATCTCTTGGATAAATGGTCTATTTTCTAGTTGATGTCTTAGAAATGCATTTCCCAAGATAAGATCTTCAGATAAGTTTTTAATGAATAGAAGGATATTAATCCAAAAACTTTGTTTAATAGTCTCATCTCCACTCCTTCTGCCATCTTGGTTACCCTTATTGATAAATTGTTAGCAATGGTGAGAGGTAACTCTGGTATTGTTTTCCACACTTCTGGAAACAGAATATTATAATTTGCATAACAAAAACTAACACCTGTATCTACTAGGGCTATCATATTTTTGTTATTAATGATGACCTTGATTTTTGTAGTAATCAGTAAATTTATCAATACCTATAGACTCTTTACCTTTGACTGAGATTTGAATGCTATCATGATCCCTTGAGGTTCATCTTCATATATTGGAACATCAATTTTTGTCATCCCACTATTCTTCTTGAGTCTGTGGAAGTACTGTCAGTGGATATTCTGCTTGGCTCTCCTTGTTCCTTCTTTAGATCTTCGACCTCTTTTACATTTAAAGACCTGGGAATGTTTGTGTCGTTGATAATGAATCTATTTCCTTCTTGTTTGATTTGAGATGATTCCAGCATTTTTTGGTTCCTTTCATGATCTTTAAATACCCAATTTCTAGGCCATGTGAGCCTTTTGGGATCAACAATTGTTGGAGTCATACCTTTTACTAGGTTTTCGGACTTAAACAATTCTGTATACATTTGTTCATTTTTAAATTTTGGTTTGTGTATATTATAGAATCAAATAAATGCTCTGCTCCAAACTTGTATTACCTTTTTGTTTCTTAGGTAATCGTATTTGTCCCACTCATTAGTATAGATTCTCAAGCTCAGGGTTTTTTCTATGTAAGTATCTTTAAGATCTAAACTTAGTCTTAGCCAAACCTTGAACCATACTGGTCCTTTGCATAGGTTTTCCCTTGCTCCTCTCAATATTAATTTCTTAAACTGCCTTATAGTACTTGTATCAACTACTGCAGCTAAAATTGGAAGATCTAGTTCCTCTCTTACCAAAGGAGAGATTCCTAACTGGACTAGGCCATATTGAACAAAATTTTTCTTTCTTTGTATGGCTTCCTGAATTTGATTCATCTTAACTAATGAAATCAAAAACTGTCCATTATCTGTGGCCTGTAATTCAGCGATTGTTTTGGTTTCAAAGATGTGCACCGCTTCTTGGTAAGGAATCTAGCTTTTGTTATAAACATCTGAGATGCTTATAGAGGGCATTTTCCATTCATAACAGTCTCTTGAAGAAGAGGCTAGTTCTGTGGCTGATTTGTGTAATTCATGGATGCCTTTTGTCTGTTCATCTTATAATGTTACTAAATCAATAGTATTTGATTCCTTACTAATCATCATAAAAAGTCCTATGTCATGAAATTTTTGTCATACTTGAGTTTCATGATCAAAATCAGTTTCTATATTTGAGTTTAAAGATAAATCTTCTGAATACTTTGATTTTATTTTAAAGATTTCCTTATCATCTGAGTCAATCTCCTCACCCCATATTGGTTCAAATTCTAATTTTTCATGGGTGTACAATAAGGCTTTCACAATAGGTTGCCTTGTTTTTCTTTCTAAGCATGTTATTAGATTATGACCTGGTTTGCCGCATAACTAGCAACATTTACATTGAGACAATGGCTTACCTTTAGGACACTTAGGATCTCATCCATATTTATCTCTGAAGGCTTGTCTCCTTTCTTCCAAGCTTCTAAGTAGTCAAACAAATCTTCCTCCTAGCTTTGCTCTACCTTTTCTTGGATCAATTGAAGCTCGATGATATTTTTTCCATCTTTTACCCTTGTTAGATGGTTTTGAACAAAATCCTCCTTGGCATGAGGTTTGTTCCTTCATCAGCTTCCGTTTGATTGGTTCACAGTCATACCTTCCTGCTACTAATTCAAACTTGTTGTAACATTCTTCTGACATGATCGGTATCTTGCCTACATCCTTAGAAAGCTTTCTTTTCATGTAGTACAATCTAATTCAATATCTTACTGCTTCAACTCTAGAACCTAACGTATCTACTATATTTGGATTTGATAGCATACATTGTTTTAAGGCTCTTTGGGCAACAACGCTCCATTTTCCTGAAAGTTTGTCCCAAAACATGCTTAATGCATATTTCTGGTCTTCGAAGCTCAATTGGTAATACCTTTCTTTGAATTCGCATAAATATTTCTCGTATTAACACATATCACATATCTGCAATTTTATTAAGGCTGCTCTTGCTTTTTTGCCTTTGATTTTAATCTACATCTATGATGGTTGTTCCCAAAAATTCTCTCTTCAGGATATCTACGAAGATAGGAATTAATTCTGGATTTTTTACATTTTCTTCAATCACCTAATTGATGGGAGATCTTCTACTCAACTCATCCCAAAACTGTTGAGTTATTCCCTGCAAACTAGCTACGAGGTACATTCGTGCCTTTTCTACAATCTAGTCTCTTCCTCCAAGGAAGTTATCCTTGCTTGGTTTGCTCAAGCCTCAATGGTCATCTCTGTATCTCTCTGATAGTTTATATTTAAATATGCCCCCTGTAGAGATACTGGTTCCATTTTTCAATTTCTTGGAATAAACCTATAAGGTGTTTTCCAAGGATATCCCGACTTATAAGATTCAGCCGACTGATGAGCTAGACTTCTTAAGCTTTGAAAATTTTCCATTTCTCTAATGGTTCTATTCTCATCTCAGTGGCTAATCTTTTGTAAGCTTGTTCTATACTCGATATAGAGCATCCTCCTAAAAATCTTAATCTTTCATTTAGGTTTTTTGAGGACTCTACTCTTCTTCTGGCCTTTTGCCTAAGGGTTTCTTCCACTTCGTTCAACCTCTTATTGACTTCCTGCTGAACATGAAGTACATTATCCCTAGTCCACTTTTCTCTTTCTACAATTTACTGAATGTCTTTCTCAGCATTTCTAACTCTTAAGAGAAGTTTTGTGGGATCTGGATAGTCTTCTTCCCGATAACCATATCTTGGGGTTCTCAAGATCTCTCCTTCTTCCTTTCTTGGCTGGGAAGACACCGACCTCTTTGTTGGTTCAGTGAGAATAGATCTTTCTAGCTAGTTTCTAATGCTACTAAAATTAGACGATCCTTGACTTTGATCCTTCTCATTACCTTTTCTTGGTTCAATTATTTTGGTGACCTAAGGTTTTTTTTAAAGTTTTTTCCAGCCTTTTTAAGACTTAAACTTAATGTTATTTTCTTCAAAGCCTTTAGAAACTAGGCTTTGATACCATTTGCTAGCGCAACAACGATTAGAAGCGGGTATAGTAATTTTTGTTAAGTGCAAAATTATGGTGGGATTTAATCACTATCGAATTCACTTGACATAATTGAAAAAGAGGTAGATACTGCATTAATTGGCTTTTTACCTTGCCTTCTTAATTCTGCTAACTGAATCTGAGTTTTCAATTCTCTTTGTTTAGTAAGCACTTTTTCTTTTTTGATTTCTTTCTCTATTGTAATTCTAAGAGATATCTTACTCAAAGCTTCTCTTACCCTTACAATAGCGTCAAAAATAACTCGACTGATATCTTCTTTAGTATAACACAACACGTTAGCTGAATCAGTCAAATATCCTTTTATAGCTCTAAGTCTCTTTTATTCTGATCTTAATTTCTTCAAAATGCTACCAGGCATTTTTAAGATCTAAAAAGACTTTTATAGAGGCATCTCTTGATCATTCTAGCAGAGCTAAGATCTGATCTTCTACATCCTTAATCATTTGCTTAATCCACCTTCTGGTTTCCTGGAATAAAGCAATGATTCTAATTGCTTTTATATTATTTCTTGGAAAGTTTTCAGATGTGCTTTTTATATTGTGGTCAAATGTTTCCAATTCTTTCCTAAAATCTTTTAAAGTATCTCAAAGAACAACAATTTCTGAGTACATAGTATGAAACTAAAAACTTTTAAAGAAATAAATGAATTATATACTTTATCCACCATGCTTGGCAAACAATTCTAGTATAGGAGCTTCGTTCGCAACACAGACTTTCGCTCAAACTTCAGATGTCTTCTGGAAAGGTACAGACCCAAAAACTTAACAAAGTATAAAAAGGAATTTATCATGCAAGAAATAAGGAAGAAGAATAAGAGACCAAAGGTTGCTTGAAGAATTCTGCTCCCTTTGAGAGTGGAGCACTGTTGTATTTATAGATGAAAAAAGAGATATAAGGAACTATTACAAATGCCTATCGGCACCATACAAAACTAACATGTTAAAAGATACTACAGTAAATAAAGCAAATAGGCAAAAGAAGTGTCGGCACCACATGCAGTGGACACATTACACACTTTACTTAAAGCAAAAGTAACATAGGTAGCTAGATGGCATCTAGCCATGTGCTAACATGAGTGATGATGTCAGTTTCAGAGCCAGCTGTATCAAGATCCATGAGAGTGTCTATCATTATTATAGGTTGCTGTTGTAGGATACGCTCTATGTTTGGCCACTAGCGTTGGATACAGAGAGGGTAGTTTGATGATGTCTTGATTTTCTAAATAAACTTATTGATTTTAGAGTGATAAGCTTCTTCAAGCTATTGAGTATTGGTCAAATATTTCTTGGGTATCACAGCTAAAATGTTTTCTGATGTAGAGTCATAATTGATGAGAGAAATTACTTAGGGATTTTTTTGTGCATGTTCTATATGGAGGATTATGGTGATGATTCTGGTACATGTAGAGGACAATGGTTATTTTTGAAAATTTTTCCAATCTTTCTCCTTCTAAGGTTCTGACGAGTCAAACATTTGTTAGATTTCCTCTCTTGGAGTCAAGACCCATATTTGAAAACTTGGACATTCAAGATTTATTTTTGATGCTTTCCAAAATGGGGAGGCTACACCTTGACAAGTAACCATTCGATGTCCATAACCAAGCAATAATAGTAGATATCTAATTGTTTCTAAAATTTTGGCTATCTGAACTTGATTACTTTTGTCTATACATATGTAATCAATATACCTCATCTTGAGCAATTCTTCTCAGTTGGAGGAATTAAACAAGTCTTCTGTGATCTTGACTTTTGGAATTGCCCTCATATTGTAAGTACAGTTTTTCCATGGCAAAAATCATTCAATCACTACTTGTTCTAAAGTCAACAATGTTTCAATTGTTACTTCCTTGACCTTTTCTTGTACTAGATCCTGGACTAGAATGTGTTTTGTGGTTTGGTCCTTTAGTTGTCTAATGAGATTAACACTTGAGAATGTTGTCCTTAGGTTAGGGATTTTAAACCAACATTTTCTCTTTCTAGTGCTTCAATCATGTCTCTTATTCCTAAAGCTGCAACGAAAGTCTATTGCAATGTTGCTTTGTTAGAATAGCAGTATCCCTTGACCACTCCTGCAAAGATGAGTTCCATTAACTCTCTTGCTTGGTCACTGAGGGTTTTAGAAATGAGGCCTACACAGTTTGCCCTGGTTGAATTATATATGATATATCCAGAGTCGTTTCTCTCAATACTTGGATTACCAATATAAGTCATCTTTAAGTGTGGTAATACAATATCAACTTTCAGAATACTTTCTGAATGATTTTTATTTTGTACTTCTTTGTTCTTTGATATACCTCCTGAGTATGAATTCTGTATATCATTGAATTTCGAGTTTTCTAGGATTTCTCCTCTAGTTGCTCAATTCTACCATGTTTCTTAGGAATAGGTTTTTATTCTAAAACCTTTTCTTTCCTTTTTCAAGAGTTTTTCTAAGCACTGACTTGCATAGTGACCTAACTCTTTACAAATCCAGCATCTGAGCTCAGGTTTTTTCGTCAAAGACGATCCTGTTTCTACTTGCTTAATTCCTTTTATCTTTAGCTTTTTCTAAGGATAGTGTTTTGACATGTGTCCTACTTTCTTGCATTTGCTGCATAAGATAGAATACATTCTTCAATTGTTTGGAAAATCCTACAATTTCTCAAGTGAGAGAATCAACACTAACATTTTCATAACTGCGAATTAGCTCAATATCTAAATTATAGTATGCGAGTCTTTGTTGTCATCTAACTAATTTTGCCTTTCCAATGTCTTTAAGTTTCATATTTCTAAAATGTTTAACATATGACGAATTAGTTCGGACAAAAAATGATTTTTCTGATGCAACAAATAGTTCATTGGTCTTGATAGATTGTATTACAGAGAATACTTCTTTTTCATGTCCTCAAGGTTTATATGAATGGCTAGTTATGCCATTTGGATTAAAAAATGTATCTCGAATATTCCAATAATGAATGGACTTACCATTTGTCAGAATTAAAGAATTCTTCATGGTCTACATTGATGGTGTTCTCGTGTTCTCAAAAACACAGGAAGAACATGTTAGAAGTGGCAAAGGTATTCCTTAGACAAAGAATGATCCTATCAGAAAGGAAATGTTTATGAATGCAATCGAAGATCAATTTCTTAGGATTAGAGATTGAGAAAAATCATGAAAAACTTTAACCACACATTGCAGAATACATAAAAGACTTTCCAGACAGAATTGAGGAACGAAAACAGCTGCAAAGGTTTTTAGGAATCCTTAATTATGCCAAACCCTTTATTAAAGGGCTTGCAACATCAACTAGAATCCTTCAAAAGAAAACTTCAGAAAAAATCCTTTGAGAATGGAGTTGTGAAGATACTCGGTTAAGAAAATCAAGATTTAGATGAAAAAATCTCCTATAACTTAAATTATCACAAAAAGGAGATTATTTAACCTTAGAAGTTGATGCCTCTGAATCATATTGGGAATGTGTGCTGAAAGCAAAAAAAAAAAAAACAAAACAAAAAAAAAACACCAACCAAAGTTGAAGAAATCAATAGGTATTGAGAATGAACCTTTAAGAGTTCTGAAACCAATTGGATTGTTTGGTAATATATTAGCCAAATTCTCAAGCTATTTTTAATTGTTTGAAATGAAGCAAAATATATTAATGATTATTTGAAATTATTTAAGATATATTTGAAATTATTTATAAAATTATTTAAAATTAAGAACTAGATATGTAACCTTATAAATTTGCAAATTTCATATTTTGATCTAAAGAAACAATGTTTTAAAGAAAATTGTTTATATGTTGTAATTACCCTTGAATGGAAATCAAAATGGGACTTTGTTCAAATCCTTAATAGCGTTGAGTGCATCATCATGTAAGGGTTCTTCCATGAACGATGGTATGGTTTCAAGAAGGGGTTTCTATTTCATGAAATGCCATTCAACCTCCTACAAAATTAAGACTGTTTAAGCAGGTAATATCACGCATACCCAAAACTTATTTTTCTCTCTTTCGTCACAAGATGAATAAAAACCGAGTCTTGTCCATGACATGCATAGGCAAAGATCACAACAGCACACAGATGGATTGATATCCAAGACAGCTCTGGTCCTCGCAATTTCTTTTTCTTTTCTCCCATTTTCCCTAAATTCAATTACATACAAATAATATATGCAAGTGGCTTGTTTTGTTCATCGTATTTGACGCTACACTGTAACATGTAGTGCTTTTATTTTTGCACAACACTACTATCGAAATGTTACACTAAATGTTAGCAGAAGCTACACAGATTTGTGATGGAAGTATAGCAAGTGCAGCTTAAAATCAAATGCATTTGAAGGAATCAACTGGCCTGAAAGAATATATAATTAGAGGTGACAAAACTAGTGAGGTGACGTGCTTGAATTGGTGTCCATGCTGTTCATCTTCTCCATTTGCCTCATCTTGGATTTGCTCTTGACAGTCTCTTCCTTTTCATCAACAAATGATAGGAAAGTCTGGAAACGCTTAGACCGAGAACTGCTGCTTTCATTTGGAGACTCGAGGCCATCAGAGTGCCGGTTGAATTGGCGCACCATCAGGACAGAGTAAATCAAGAGGGCAAGAAAACATGCGATTCCACATATGAGAAACAGGCCCCAGAAGCTCTTAAGGTGAAGCTGATTGGACTCAAGCTCAGTGCTTTGTGAGCTGCAGGAACTTCTTGTCAGCCACTTGTCATGGATCCTTTCTAGATCACCGTTCTCGGACAGCGTCAGAATGGCAGTAGACATGTCTACAGCCAGGTTTGAGTCCCGTGGAAATGCCTGAGTAATAATTAGGAAGAATTTTAAAATTAAGGAAGAGATTGAATTATTATGAATCCAGAAATAAGGTAATACATAACAAGATTCCAAGCTTAACAATTTCAGTATGAGCCTTCCAAATGAGACTGATTCCGGTCAGACATGGCTCCAATGCATCAACATTGCACAAATATGGGAGATCCATGCAGCTTATCGATTTAGCCTCACAGTGAAAATGCCAGCCCCAGACTAAAAATCAGCTAAGTTACTCATCAAGCAGCTACAAATGTACAGAGAAATGGAAACTGATGATTTTTCTTTTGTTTGCTTTTGTTTGCTTTATTTTATCTTTTCTTCTTTTTCTTTTTTGTTTTCTGAATTTTCTTGTGCAAGTTTGCATGTGTGCATCTCTCACAGCATCAATGCCAGGGCTCTGAGAAGAGGAGCAGTTTGGATCCCATAATTGTGCATTGTGGCATGTGTGGGCTGCTAGCTCCTGGCCACCAGCAACTGTCCTAAATTTTGACAACAATAATATAGGCCAAATGGTTTTGAATTTGCATGTGTACTTACAAATCCCCATCCACTTCTTGTGAACTCCTGGCCTACGACTTTGAATTTGCACTGGCTCGAGAGGAACACTTGGACATATGGAGACTCATCTACAATGGCAGCAACTGTTCCATTTGAGAGGGCACGGGCATATTCATCTGGTGATCCAAGAGCAATGAGTCTAGACTTTGAGATGCCAAGTTCCTCAATCATATAGTTTTCAGCAAATGAACCCACTTGAAACCCAATATGCGAGCTGCTTGTTATCAAGTTGTCTATTCCTTTGATGGCTGATGATAGCTGCTGAACTGTGAGGATTGAAGTCAGGCTTGCAGTGTAGCTTGATTGAATGATCAAAACCACGAAAAGCCATATGAGAAGCACAGTGCGCCCAAGTGTGCTTACAGTATTTTCTCCTGTAAAATTTTAAGAAGAAAAAAACCACATTATTAAGAAACTGTTATTATGGCAACCGTCAAGGGAAAAGATCTGGAGCTGTATAGCTTCACTTACTATGGGCAAAAAACAAAGTAGAAAAGCTGAACCTGCAAGTTTAGAAACATAAACAGTAAATCAGACACTGAAAGGTTTCAAAACAAGAAAGGATAAGTACTTTGATAAATGCAATATTATAATTTTGAACAAGAATACTAACATGCCCATTTAAATGGGGGTTTACATGCTTTTGTTTCTTAATAGCTGTAAAACAAACAGTGGTCTTTTAGTGCTGAAAATTGTTATAATGTAAAAATCTTTATCTTCACAATCAATGATACAGGTGTCTGGCAACATAACAATTAAGAAAATGAAGATGCATAACGAAAAGTAAAGGTATGGTTATTTATACTCTACATTTAAGGATGACTCATATCTCGCAGATATGTGCTACATTTGCATGTGGAAAGCAAACCTGAAAATCCTACTCCCACTCTTCTGCAATTAGTGTTAACACTGTCTAATGACTTATATCTAGTCACTGGATCAAGTAATGATAAGATTCATCACTTGCCTTCCTATAATAATACAGCCAGCACAAACAAATTGAACTGAAAGAATAGTTAATTATGGGAAGCATCCAGCTTTAAAACTGTCATTACAATTGCAGCTGTTTCATTTTTTATTTTTATTTTTTTTACATTTAAAGCAGCATGAAGTTTCAGGAATTGAGCAACCAAATGCACCCTTAACAAGCTGTAAGCATTGCAAATGGATACTAGCATGAAGTATGATGCTAGCCAATTGCTGCGCTTAATGCATAATACTTTGATTACATACCATAGGATTGTAATGAATTGCTTCTTTGGTGGACCACGGAAGTCATCATTCATCCGATGCTCCAGAATCCAAACAACTGCTCCAACGACAAGGAAGAATGCTGCTGTAACAAACCACATCTCTACTGAGAATGGTCGAAGGAAAGCCCAAGCACTTGAGTTCAACTTCTTAACTGGAACCACTATGACAAGCCCAGACTCAATATAAGGCTGTGTAAAATCCAGTATCTTTGTTCGGTTTGTGACAATTGCAATGTCGCCTACCACAGCATCAAAGTCCTACAAGAGCAAAATGATGGAGGAGCAAGGTGAACATAAAATTCATAGTTATGGGCAGAATTACTCTTTAAAAGATGCTATTTCGATGCATAATCCACAAAGGTTCTATGATGTGCTGTCCCCAGTTTACATGGAAGATTATTGAAGGTGCACAGGACTTCTGGTTGGTTAGTCCCCATGATGATGAACCATCTGCCAAAATTCTTATCAAATAGACTCTTGAATAAAGTTGCTTTCAGGGTAATGAAGCAATGACTACGAAAGTCCCAGTCACCTTGTCTTTTGGTTATGGATCAGTAAACAATGGTGCTCAATGTCAACAACTCAATAGTCATCTTATTATGTTCACTGTATCGAAGTGCAACATGCAGCGAGAGATCTTTTGTTGCGCATGACACAGCAAACCCATAACAGAAATTTTCACATCAGAAACACTAAAATTCATACTCACCCCAGTTTTAATCTTGTATACAAGCTCAGAATAATTGGGATTCTCTCGGCCATTTCCGTAAGGGATGAATTTATATGGAACAGCATATGGCAATAGGCTTACTGCAGCTGTGAAAAGGTCTATACAGAACCCTTTCACCATATCAGTGCCTGGTACTATTGAGACAAATTCCCGAAAGCCAACTCTGATAGGAACACCAATTCTCAATTCCTTCCCATTGTTAGGAAAAACCCATCCGCGGGGTAACGCTATTGTTTCCCCAGGCCATATCACATTCTTTAGCTGCTGGTTTGCACTGGAACGGTTAGGTGGTTTTTCATAGAGAGTTTCTGGAGGGACAACTGATAATCCAGAGTAGTTAGACCAATAACCAACACTCCGGTACCCAGTTCCAACTACATTGATGATGTCGAAAGCTGGATGCATGAGAGAATGATCAGCACTGAACTGGAGCAAACCACTTACTCCAATTAGATTTGTCTGGTGTATGTTTTTCAACAAAAGATCTCCTCCATTGAAGATAGTCATGGCATCAAGGTGAAGGCTCTGACCTCTAGAATCAAGTAATCTTGAATCATTAGAAAATGATACCACCCCACCATTCTTAAGGAAAGTATCGATTGCATGAGCAACAATCCATATTGTATCATAAGCATATAGACCATATGAATTCAATCCAGACGAAGTAGCTTTCCTATCACTAACCAACTTGCTCCACCGAGACACAAAAGCTCTTTTTTTCTCAGAATTCTCTGTATGTATACGCAGTGTTATAAGCCCTTGCATAGTCTCCATCATCTCTCCTGAGAGTGGATCCCAAGAATCTAAAGCAGAAGAGAGCCAATCGGTTGCTATCCATACATATCCACTGGTCAGCATACCCAGGTAATGCGCCACAGAGAGGACTTGAAGACCTGAATCTGAATTTGCATGTATGACAATAACACGGGATTCCATCATTGCCACCCGAATGAGTTTATCAGTAAGTTCGCTTTTGCTCAATTCAGTCCCACTCCGAATAGGAACTTTATAAGAAATCCTCCCACGTATCTCTGCAAGCCTGTCACCTAATGCTGCTATCCCATTTCTCCCATAATCATCATCGATGTATATTGCAATCACCTGTTTCCATTGATAAAAATCAATGAATTCAGCTATTGCAGTCATCTGAAACTGATCGCTATGCGTTGTCCTGACAAAGAATGGGTACTGAAGCGAAGACAGAGTTGGGTCTGTTGCCGCAAATGACACCAGAGGGACTTTAAGCTCATTTGCAACATGTGAAATCACGTGAGCAATCACAGATGACTGGGGGCCAATGACAGCAATAACATCGGTCTCCATGAACTCGAAAGCTGTAATGAGTTAAAGAAACAAAAACATGAAAACCAGAATATCTAATTTACAATTTGAAAATCAAATGAAAAAGAAAAGGTTAAACGAAAATCCTCATGAATCACTTAACTACCTAAAGTTATGAAAACTGGAGCAGTTTGCACCCACTGCCACTCGATAAAGGGCATCAGCGTTGATATCTATGATAGCAGTGGATGTAGATCATCTATGTATGGAATATATGTTGACTACTTCAAACCAAGAAATTAATAGGCCACCTGATTGATGGACAACTGAGCAAAATCTTCTGTAATTGGATGTTTTTGGATTCTATAGACCAATCTTGGATAATTTTTCCCTTTACCTATACAACCATCACCATCCCCGTACCAACCCAACAAAAAACACAGAGAAAGAAGAAGGGAGAAACAAAGGCAATAAATAGAATTTTATCACTTTAAGCAGCTAGAATCTGAGAGGTGGTATACTCACTAAATTCCTAGAACAATTACCAAAATATGCCAATTGAAGAATTTATGAGCATGATGCAATTGAAAATGGAAATTGTGGCTATTCATTAAGATGCAAGAAAGCAGATACCGTCAACAATGCCAAGAAATCCACTGCAATTAGAATCTCGAATTTTAACGTTCAGCCTTATCCCATCCAGGATGCTTGAATTGGCATTAATATCATCCACGGCAGTTTCGATGGCAATCTTTGCAACCCTCCCAATAGTAGAATTCATAGTGAAAACAGCTCCAATGTTCACAGAAGCCGGTTTTGAAGTAGCATTTGTGCTTGCCCCACATGATAGTATTCTCAGAGAAAAGAAAATCAACAACACAAGAAACCATATAGGTTTCATGCTGGAATCCAAAGAGCAAAATTCCAAATTTAGAAACCCATAATTCCCAAAATTAAACAGCCCCAAAAATTCAGAACAACAAAACCAGAAAAACAGAAACCTATCCCATTTTCCAACATACTACCCATTGAACTTCCGTGCTGACGATTGCCAGTTAAATTAGCAAATGACTCAAAATCCCAAAATCCAAAACTTTGAAACGATGAAGAAACAAGAATAACCCATTAAAAGAAATAAAGAGAACATTCGTGTAAGGAGAGATCTGGTGGGAAGCCAATGAGTACACATCAAAATTCCAAGCAAGCAAAAGCCAACGTCAGGTGCCTTGGATAATGGTGGGCTGGAGCACAAAGCAGAAAACTCCCCAGAACCCTAGAATCTCACTAGGAATTTTGCTAAGAAACCAACAACTCAATACCCAAAACTCACAACAGGCATTGAAATGCCATGTTTAATAAACCTAGCAAAACTACTTTACAAATGAACAAGAATCAGGTTTGGCATCGACTGAAAGGTATCATTCAAGTAGTGAAGAGAAGGTGGTATTCAAGCTCAAGGCAGAAAATCCCGAAAGCTCAGTTCTAACAAGAAGCTATCGACCAAGCAAAGGCCTACTGCATGCTGCTTTGCACTTCCTTTCCAAGAATTCCTACAAATAGGTACCAAATAAAAAAAAAAATGAGAGAGACCAAAAAGAAAGAAGAAGAGTTTCAGCCACATGAAAGAAGGGAATTATTCCTTGTTTGCCCACCTCAGGATTGCTCACTTTACACTGGAAAATAATGGGTATATGGAATTGATCTGACAAGAGAATTTCTGTGGCTTGGGCTTCTGAAGATCAGTCACATGAATAACATGCCTGAACTTAGAGAAGGCCATTTAAATGGGAGAATTATAATGGAACGGCGTGTTCTAGAAGCCAGTGCAAACGAGCCGGCGTGGCGGAGGAATAACGTCCATGACACATTGATTTTGATGATGGCAAAGCATGATGGATGATGGATGATGCATGATGATGACATGGATAGGGTCGGGGCCGGAGTGGGAGCTGGTGAGACATGAAAGAAAAGGACATGCTGCAGTACAGCGAATATGATGGGGATATTTCGAGAGAACCCCGGTTCCCTGCAAGCGCTGCGTGGGTGATTATGCATCTGTTCCGATCGCACGTGGACAAAATAAGTTAAACATATTTGGGGAAAATCAGGACATGGTTGCTGTCATTTCATCCATTTGTCCTCTTTTCCATGCTTCACCAAGCTTTGGAGCTTGAGATGAAATTCTTTTGTTTAGCTGAGATTACAGCTTAAGCATCATTTTCTTCAATGTTTCCAAGATATTTATTATTTAGGGTCTACGTATATTTGAAATAGGGTGTATTAGCATTTTAATAAAAAAATTAAAAATACAGCAGAAAAAGTGAAGCTATTTAAAGATGTTATAGTATCATATCAGCTTTAAGAAAAAAACTTAAAAAAGGGATATATTTCAAATAAATGCAAACATACCTTGAGATAAATGCTGTCTAAAGATTTTCTAAAAAAAAATCAAGAATATTTATAATGTTAAGTAAATAATTTTTCTGGAGATTTATTCACATAATCATATCCTTTTTAATCTTGCCAAGGCAATTAGATGTTAGGCTTTGTTTAGTGAAGTGTAAAAAGGGTTGTTAAACTCTTTACACCCATTTTATTTTCTCTTTTATTTGAAAAGATATTATTAACTCCATTGCAATAAGTAAAAATTCTCTCTACATCTTTTTTATCATAATCTCTAATTTCTGATCTTTATTGCTATTTTTATATTTTATATTTAAAAGTAAAATTTTCATTTATTATTCTATTTCCAATAGTTTTTATGATAAAATAATTATATTGTTTGATATTTTATTTTGGGTTATTTTTCGTATGCCAAAATTTTTACGATTATTGCCTTCAAAATGCTATGTTTGACATGCGTGAGAACGTATTATAAAATTTAATCCATTTATCATTTTTAATTATCATCACTTGTGTAATTAATATTTAAAAAATAATCTAAAATAAATATTTAAGTGGGCCATAAAAAAAGAAAAAATTAATGGATGTAGATCCACTCTTAAATGAGATAGATTTTGTAATCAACTTAAATATTCAATTGAGGAGATTGTTTAAAATCTTTGTTAAGTAAGTGATGTCAAGCATAATTAAATTTTATCAATGTATTTTCATGAGCCCCAAACAAAATATTTCCACTACGGTTGTGCTAAAAAAACATCAGAATAACCCATCTCATAAAGATGTCTTTCCTCGGAAGTGTTAGTAAATAGAATTCTAAGGTTGTGCAACGTTACATATTAGGTCTTTTAATTTAATGTATTAAATTTATATCATTTCACAAATTGGCCTTAGAAGTCAAAGTGGTGTGCCACCCAAGTCATATAGATAAGCTATGTTTCCAAACTTCTAGTTTTTAACCAGTCAAGACCATTAATGCCTTTATACATTATATATCCTATCCACCACCTTTTTTTAATAGAGTATGGGCTTTTTAATTTACAACTGCTCATTGAATGGTCGTCCATAGCGGCACTGAATGTGGTACGTATTTTATTGAATGGTAATCCCACAGCCGAACTGAATCTGGTACATAATATTTTAAATGTTATTTTATTATACAATATTAAAAAAAATGTTAAATCAGAGGTTTGCATTGGCCATACCCAGTGGCGGATTCCAAATAAAAAAATTTGGGGGGAACAGATATGAAAAAATTATAAATAAAATATTTTAAAATGGCCTGACTCACACCATGTCTCCAGGCTGCGTATGTATTGAAGAGAAAAATTCCATAAAGGAAACCGACTAATAAAGAGGGCAAAAGAAAGATCTAGAACGCAGGAGGGAGAGAAAAATGATAGCATAATATAGGAGAGAGATAAGAAGAATGAGATATTTTTATTTTTATATTATATATTTTTTTAATTTTTATTATTTAATTGATTTAACTTTGTATTTAATTTGTATTCATATTTTTCTTATTATTTAATATAAAAAAATATGGTGATGCTCGTACAATGGCAGAAGTCGGGTCCTAAAATGGGTAATCATTCATAACTCATTGAGCAAAATTATAAAATCTATATTTTGTTTTAAAGTGATTATGATTGAAATATATATCCATTTTTTTTTATAATTGGTCATTTTAGTTACTCAAAAATGTCATTGTTTCATTGCCAAATCAATTTGTTGACAATATATTATAAAGAGTATATTTTTGAAGCTTAATATTATAATACTAAATATAATAAAGAATAGTATTATTAGAACTAGACCCGACCTGTCCAATCTTTTGACTAGTACAATCTAGTCAGGTTTGGTCCAATAGTACATCTTTTTAAATTTTAATATTATTAAAATAAAAAGATAAATTAAAATACAGCAAAACTCTGGCCTTGAATCTGATTCTCTAATAACCCAAGCTTCTAAACCTTTATCAAGTAGAGAATTATTTTATGCAAGTTGCATGGCTGAGTAGACACAGCAGGAGTTGTGATTGGTAGATGATGACAGGGCAGAGAAAGCAAGCAGGGGTTGTTATCTGGTGGGGGAGTCACATGACATGAGGCTATACAAGTGGAGATCGAATAAAGCTTATTTAAAGAAGAGTATTCCTGATTCGAAGGACCCAAAATGGACGTATGA